>VMDR010005882.1:0-48636 GCA_007922815.1 Macrotus californicus | reverse complement strand
TTTAATTATAGTAGACATACAATATTTTATTAGTTTCAGGTGTACAGCATAGTGATTAGACATTTATATACCTTACAAAGTGATCACCACAATAAGCCTAGTAACCATCTGTCACCATACATAGTTATATTATTGACTATATTCCCTATGCTGTATATTACATCCCCATGATTTATAAAATAATATGGATTTCTGACAACTCACTAGCTACTTTGAAAATTATTAGGTGTTAAAGACCCTTGAACATTTGTTTTCAATATACTCTGATATCAATATGCATACTAATTGATAAAAATTATGGCTTTTTTTTTCATGAAACCACCAACTTATTCCACATCTACAGAATTAAATCCTTAGGTTGATTAAACCTATGTTTATAGATAGGGAGACTTTTCCTTCCTTTATTCCCAGGACAATCCCTGTTGTTCTTGGGCAAATTTCTGTAAAATATCCTGATTTGAAAAATAAAATATATTCAGGTTATTTATGGATAAATGAGCTAAGGACAGACCTCAGGACTGTATTTCAAAAGAAACAAATATATATATATTTTATATATATATATATATATATGAGCCTAATATTAATTTATGAAATTACTTTATATTATTTTTAAGCCATAAAAATGCTCAACCCATAATTAACTGTGGTTTGTATGTTTTGTGTTATTTTTTGCATTAATTATTTGAAAACAAAGACAACATTGATTAATGGGAACTTGGGTTTTAAAACAGATTCTTAATAAGTGGTGACATATGATATTTATCTGCAGAATCAGTAAAAGCTATTAGCTCTTGGTTCCACCACCAAGAGACAGCAGCATGTTATGCATGATATCCAGAAAAAACACTAAAATAGTTTAACGAGCAAATTTCATTGTACCCTCAGGGGTGATTCTGAGTCAAGATCACTTCAAGTCTGCCATAACAAAGGTCAGGATATAAAGAACACAGAGGCACTGTCCTAAGTGCCTTGATCTTTTCTTGGTGACTTACAGTGTAACTGTCACCCACAACATTCCCTAATGACAGTCTTTCCTTTAAGTCTGGAAATATTATTTTGTATTTTCTTTCACTTGTTTTCCCCCCTGGCATTGCAAGTTGCATGAAAATTATATATCTAATATATATATATGCATGCACACAGTTGATTTAAAAAAAATATGTCCTGAAATTACTATTTAAAATTAAATCTGTTTGGATAAATTATCATCCTATTCAAACCACTGAAGCAAAATTACCCCCTGGGTTTCTGGGGTTAAGAATTTGGCCTTAACAAAATGATTGCTCATGTCCCACTAAATGTCAGTTCATTAATAATTTTTATGTGCAGTACCATAGAGATGCAGTTTTGAGAAATTCCACTCCATGTAAAAATGTTCTAATGATACCTTTAAATTTTACCACTAAAGAGTTAAGAGTCTAAACATACCTATTTGATAGATTAAAAAAACCTGAAGTTTAAATGCAAAATTACAGTGGAGAGAAAAAAAAAAAAAAAGAAATGTAGAATCCAGGCTTCTGTCATGTGGAAAATAGAAATTTATTATTTGAGTTTTTCAAAGAGATTAGAAAGATTGCATTGATCTTATTTTGCTCTTTCTAAAATAATGTCAGTAATTATATTGGCACTCATTGGGCACCTTACTCTACGCCAAGAATTCTGTTAGGTCTTCATGTCCAATGGGGGCATCCAACTTAATTCTCCAGACAATGTTGTTAGGTTGTTGTCTTCTCAACCACTTCTCAAAAGAGGAAATGCAGGCTGAACGGATTAAATTCTTTACTCAAGCTCACAACGTCAGGTTCAGACTCTGCTGGCTAACTCCAGACCCTTTGCCTTAAACCGAGCTGTTAGCCCGTGGTGTTCAAAACCCTATGAGTTTGTACTACCTCCATTTCACGGAAAGAGAAACTTAGACTCTAGCCTTGCTTGAGTTCAAAGCAAAGCCCTTTCTTCTGTACCAGGCTACCTCCTTAATCTCATCCACCCTTGAAATTATTTTACTTTTAAAAGACATATGTAATGTTCTTCCATCCTCCCTTTGTGTATGTACTTGGTCCTTTTCACTCCCACTGAGGAGAGTGCTCTGATCTCTAGCTGTGTGACTTTGCACAAGCTACTTCTCTGTGACCCGGTTTCCTCATAAAATTGGGAATAATAAATACACCTACTGCAGAGGGCCAGTGTGAGGATTTAGTTAATTCATATAAAGATCTGAAATTAGGGGCAGGGTGGGGGGCAAAGACAGAAAACTGTACTTGAACAACAATTTAAAAAAAAGATCTGAAATTAAATTTGAGAATTCATATAAAAAGCTTGGCAGTCAGGTGATCAGATTTCAATTTTTGATTATTCTAGAGTTATGAAGTTATTTAAACACACGCATACACACACATACACAAATCAAAGCCTTCCAATGATTTGTTGTTTGTCCAGGTCTTTCTTTCCCTTGGCAATATCTTCATGGTAAATCAAAGTTTCATGACCACAAATTACATACCCTCCTTAGTTGCAATCATTTTGTTTTTGAAATTGGAGAGATACTAAACTGTACTAGAAGTGATCCATGGCAAAGAAGACATCTTCAAACTAATAAAATAAATAAGCTTACTATTAAAAAACGGCAGTAAACATTGGATAGAAAAATTTGGTGAGAGATCATCTTGTCTATACTTATCATCAATTATCTTCTGAAACGGGCTGTGGTTTCTACCTTTCATATAAAAGAAATCTTGAGTCAAATGACTACGCCATGTAATGCCTCCCAAAAATCTCAGGTAGACAAAATATAGCATGTATCACATAATAGTGAGAAATCATGTTTTAAAAAAGACAAACTAACCCTTGGCTGGTGTGACTCAGTTGGCTGAGCATCATCCCATGAACCAAAAGTTCATGGGTTCGATTCCCTGTCAGGACACATACCTAGGTTGCAGGTTCGATCCCCAGTCTGGGCACATATGGGAGGCACCCAACTGATGTTTCTTTCTCTCTCAAATCAATAAAACATATCCTTGGGTGAGGATTAAAAATAAATAAATAAGAATAAAAAGGCAAAGCAAATACAGATTTTAGACCCAAAAACATTAGCAACAAGTTAACCTTATCTATAAATGTGACTGACAGCTATGGAGACCATTGTCAGAGCTAAGCACACACGCTTCTCCATAGGTCCTCAAAGCAATATGATGGGCTGCAAGAAAAATCAAGAGAGGACAGAGCTCCCAACGTATGCCATTGGGGGGTCATTTTCAAAGACATCTGTAATGAAAATGCTGAGGTAAACTCTTTCCCAAAGATTCGTTGGCAAAGTTAGATTTATGTATCATCATGAATACTTACCATATATGTGTTTTGTTTGATATTATGAGTGAAAAAGTTCCTTATAAGTTCCTATTTCAAACTATGCCCTTTTTTCCCCCCTGTAACCTTGCTGCTATGGCAAGTACTATGAACTTTGTTGATTATCACTTTAAATTGGCAATGCTTGGATTTTTCTCTGCTTGTGAGGTGGTGCCAGAACATACTTAGTGAAATCTGCCCATCCTGGGAAGATTGAAGATTAAAAGCAAACATATAAAGTGAAGGAAGACAAACATGCCCCTGAATGATAATGAACACAGCACATTGCTGAGGAAAAAGCACGCAAATCTTTCATGCCCAGATGTGTATTATGCCTATATTTGTAGTCCTGAGTCAACAATGTGACTGTTATCTTTTTCTATGTACATTGCATGTTCTGATTTAAAATTTCAAAATGCTTTCCCATGTCAATGACAATCTTAATAGAGTCCAATTAGTTCCACAAGGCACTTTCTGATGCACAAGCCTCTGGCTTGATTGCGGTGAATGGTGGGTATTTCCTGTGTTTAAGCCCACATATGGATTGAGTAAGGCAGTGGCAGAGGGACTACTGTTTTCCTTCACTACATCTTCATTTCTTTTTCACAGGCTAAGCCTTTTTTGTTTTTCCTGGCTCTGTTGTCAAAATACTGACCAAAGTTTTGGCTCATGGTTTGGAACACCAGGCCAAAATAATCCTCTGGAAACTAGTGTGGCAAAATGTATTTTAATCTATACATTCACCATTCAACCATGTGCATAACCACACCCACTGACCCACTCTGTGGTTTAAAAACAACATGGGTTTGCCCCCAGAACAGTTTGATTTATATGACAAGTTTTTTCAAGCCTGCTCTATCAACATTAAAAAAATGTTCTGAGGCTTGGTTTCATCACATCTCTTGTGGAAAAAAATAAAATAAAAGAAAGTATGAACTGTACTAGGATCATTTTTGTTTCTGTTTTCAAAAACAAGGTGCATTCCTTGTGCAGTCTGCAGAAGTTCTTTAAAAATGTATTCAAACGATAGATTATTTTGATAATGCATGAAAACTATGTTTGAATCCGAAAGAGTTAATGCAATTATTAAAAGTATTTCCTAGCAGATTACAAGTAAGAAAAGATTCAGAACTTTCCTTTGAATGAGTCATCTCATTTCAGGCTAATTCAAACTGTTGAATTCCTTCAAGTGTCAGATCTACATTTTTCCTTGTCTTTCCAGAAGTGCTGGGTTAGTTCCTTTGTTAAGCAGATTTCACAACACAAAAGCATCAACAATTGCTCTCCCAGCCAACTCTGCTTGCGATTGTCCAGAGGTGTCCTGAAGAGCTTGACTAGCAGCGGATTCGCCCATTTTATTTCCTCCTCTGAATATCCACTGAATCTCCTCTTTGAAGTTCTGAACTAATGAATATTTTAATGAATGCTAATTGCCTTTTCTGTCAACAAAATGAATTTTGATTTCCATTTAGAAGTACCTGCTTCTTTCAGGGCTGTGCTGGAAAATTTGACCGAATTACATTAAATTTGCCACCTGGATTTTGTCCCAGATGAACAGCAAGAGCTAAAGTGGTAAAAAAAAAAAAAAAAATGTTCTTTGACTTTAAATTAAGTATTAAAACTTTCAGCAAAACGCAATTTATAGTGTGTGCTACAGAGAATTTTATGGTTCCCCCCTCCCTTCACTAAAAAGAGAGAGGGAGAGTAAGAGAGAGGGCAAGCTAGGGGAAGGGCAAACTCCTTTAAAATGTCTCTCTCCACCCTTCTCCCTCCCCTCCTCTCTCTCCAA
This sequence comes from Macrotus californicus, assembly GCA_007922815.1. Taxonomy (NCBI): domain Eukaryota; kingdom Metazoa; phylum Chordata; class Mammalia; order Chiroptera; family Phyllostomidae; genus Macrotus; species Macrotus californicus. The sequence continues at coordinate 43,502 of VMDR010005882.1, read as the reverse complement.
TATCTGACTACCTCTTCGTTAACTTTTCTGTCTCCAGTGGGTCTGGAAGGATAAAGTTTTCAAAGCTCCAAAATCTAGACCCTCCTTTCTGAGAATAAAGAACAATGTTGGTTTGGGAACACGGCATCAGAGAGAACGTGAGAAGAACGGGGTCGAAGGCATGGCTCTCTGATGGCTGGTGCCATTCTTTGGGCTAGCTGATAATACTGTGTTTATTGGATACTTTAGTGAGTCTCAATCTCTAGACTTTTCTGTTGTTCCCTATTCCCAACCCATTACCGTACCCTAAACTGTACATTTCCACAAACCAAAGATGTTCCCAGTTCGAAATGCATTCCTGCTTTTAGGTTCCAGGACTGATGATGCCATGTAAAGTCTTCACAGGCGTTTAGGACAATGGTTCGAGATCTTCTAGCTGTCACTGTCTGCAGGTGCCCCAGCCTACCTTTACCAGGATGCATATATTCTCTGGCAACTAAGCATCCCAGACTGCAGGCAATGTGCCAGTGTGATCCCTGCCCAAACACAGGCACCACGGGGTAGAAGAGGAGTGGTGGCCACGTCACATTGTTTCATAAATCTCCAAATGGAAAATGAGTTCTGTAACCCAGACGGCAACGCCCACTAGTCTGTCAAGGAAAGCGCGGAAATACTTTGGGAGGCCAATAGAGATACCAGATTTCCAGCACACAGAAGCTGTGATATTAATAAGCTGAAATGTATCTTTCAGTGTCCCTCATTTGCAATAAAAAGTGTTTAGCCATTTCGTAGGAAACAGAAAAGGTAAAAATACCTCAGGCAAAGAAAACACATTTTTTTGTGGACAAAAAGTCTTCTATTTATTATCTAAGTGTTGGTCCTAGAAATATTGGATGTTTAATTACCAAAGTTTTTATTAACTATAAAACTAATAAAATAATCCTTGACAGGCTGAAAAAAATAAAAAAAATTATTATATTGCATTTGTTTTTATGAGGAATGTGCAGTTTATCACCTATGAATACATTCTTATTCTGTAAGGCAACAGGAATACATCTGTTTTTAATATTTGCTGTATAGCTCATTAGCCTACCAGTCTTTCTGATCTATTTCTGCAGTGGCAGAATAGATGTCATAATTAATGCCACTTTTGTGCCTCTGTGTGCCTTTATGTACAAGATCAGAGATGTTATTGGGTCTGCTAATGTGACCCCAGTTTTCAACTCAGGTGATTAGTGTAGGGAATTAAATGTGCCTACTCGCCATCCAATGGAGATTGCAAAGATTCACCAGACAATCAGAATCATAATTCCAAATGAAAGAAAGCACGATTCTTTAAAAGTGTTTAGAAGAGTGCACAGCAGGGCATATTTTCTTTCTTACTGGCAAGAGTTTGTAACTGGATACGTTAACATTACCGAGAACATGAAAACATGAAACAAAAGTATTGATTCAAGAATTCACTCAAGAATCCAAGTGCACACTGGCTGGTTTTATTTTATCTTTTTGAAGTACGAATTACATTGGTTGTTTATGGTAGACAGGTACAGTTTGGCTGGTCCTTCTCTTTCTGCGTTTTTCAACATACATGAAAGAGAGTGTTATTTGTACTGTTAAATTTACATTATCTTCTCTTTAATTGCATCAGCTGCTGACTTGATCTAGAAATAATGACATTTAAAGGGAAAATGGCAACCATCTCCAGAAGACTGCAGTCTAATGGAAGAACCTAATTAATTTAACCTCATAATCTTCGGTAATGGCTGAGTTTCATCATGCCCGCAGATGGAGCTTGGAGGAATTAACAGCCCTGTGCATCTCCGCAGACTCCACGGATTGGCTGGCAAAGGGGAGATTTTTCTTTATATTTCTCCAACTCACATATTGGCAGCGTCTGCTCAAAGTGCACTAGGAAGTATGCTAGGAAGACAAAGTATGTGGCAGAAACAGGTGAAAGTGAAAATCCCATTTTGCAAAATGTCTTGCCTCTAGTTTTATGTGGTGGAAGCAAAACAAAATCTCTTTGTTGAGAGATGTGGGACCAAGAATTTAAGGTTACCTATAAATATTCTGGCAGGTTTAAACGGCAACAGAAAGGGAAAGCAAGGCTTAACTTCAGGAAAACGAGAGATTTGCACGTGTCTACAGCTCGTCTTCGAATGCCATTACTCATTTTTGGTCTTTCCTGAATGATTTGTAATATCTTGGGAATGGAAACATGGATTTGTGTTTCTCTGATCACAATGTGTCTCAGAAAATATTGACAATGGTGTTTGAAGGAATGGTAATGTCAGACCCTATTCCCTATCTTACATGTATTCGCTAGTCTGATAATAATAAAATTGAAATTACTTGCTTGGGTTCCACATCGTCTTGGAAACTGGGAAGATGGTAGCTGCCAAGGGCGCAGCGGAGGAAAGAACATTATCGGTATTATTGCACGTGGTCCCATATTCATTCAGCAACCACTGCACTTCTCTGCGCGAGCCTTAGGTTAGGGATGGGAGTTGGCCTTACCTGCAGACACTCTCACGAAGAGTGTCCTGTTTCACAAACTGTTTTTATCAGAATGTGTTCTATAAGTTGCTGATCTAAATTTCAAAAATGCCCCAAATCTCTCTCCACCTCCTGAAAATCGAATCCGCCCTCCAGAGCAGGACGTCTTTACCTAGAAAAAAAGCCCTACTGGTCTTCAGGTGGCCCTGACCTGCGGACTAAATAGCTCCCGAATGCATTAGCAAAGGTGTTTCTTTAGTAGGCGGGCGCTGGGCGTCGGTGACTGCGGCCCGCAGGGCCAGCGTAGTGCCTGTGTGGGAAGAACCTGATTCCGCCGTGCCCGGCTGCGCAGCCAGGCTCCCACTACTTCCCCGCGCCTGCCCCTCCTTCTCTTGACTGTGTCCCTCGGTTTCCCCAGAAAAGTGGAGGAGCAGAGATTCTATGAGACTGTAGCTCAGGGAAATTGTCGTGGAGTGTGACTGGTTGGGGGGGGAGGAGGGGCGGCGGGTGATGTCTTTTCTCCAAGATGTGATGCCCTGCACGCACGCCCTTCCCCGATTAGATTGTACGTTTACTGCGGGAAGCTGGACGAGAGATGCCACAGCTTCCCCCAAGCGACCTTGTAAAGCACTACCCCCTGCCTTGCCACGGACCTCGGCCATGATTAAGGCAGCCAAAAAGTGGGGGTGTGTACAAAGGAGAGAGGAGACTAAGAAGAGAGGCTGTGCTCACTGTAATTTTCTGCCAACGGTACTTTTTGATACTGAGGAAATCATACCACAGGGCAGTGCCTAGAACTGTGGGATGAAAACCGAGATGGGGCTGGGGGTCTGGAGACCGCGAAAGGCATCAGTACAGAAGGGTGAAGGGTTTGTTTCGATGGAGTCTATCAGGAAAAGGGCATCTGTGTTGGGAACTCTGGGCCCCGGCCTTGGGGCGTGCGAGGTTGGGCGGAACACGCCCTGGAACGTGGTTTCTCTGAGTTAAAGAGTTCGGGTCCGAGTCTGTGACCACCTGATTGGGTGTTCGTTCACTGAATACGTATTGACTGAGGGCTCACTCCCTGCTAGGCACTATTCTAGAGGCTGAGCACAAAGCCCTGTCATCTTGGGCAGGTCACCTGACCCTTCGGAATGTCAGTTTCTTGGTCGGCAGAACTGCTGCGGGGTTGGATGACTTACAGGGACGCTAAGATCCCTTCCAGCTGTCAAATCTGACACAGGCACGAATGGGTGTGCGCTCCGCTGACGGATGAGCCCCCTACTCTTGGCGGTGGGCGGAGAGAAGGACCCGATAGGCCCCTTGGCTTCGGTCACTTCTAGGCAGGCAAGATGCTATTGTTTCTCGTGCTAAGCCGGCAAAACAAAACTGTGGTCAGGTGTGGGAATGTAAGTCATCTCAGCAGCACAGGCTAGTTTTCCAAAATACTACCGCAAACCTAGGAGAAAGATTCCCTTTCAGAAGCCTAGCCTTACACGGCTCATCATCCTCAGTGTCAGAACAGGCCTCTGCAGCCAGCCGAACGGCGGCATAGGCCCCTTTAGAGTCCACGACCAGAAGCCCGGCCAGCCTCACCAGGCGACTCTTCTTGCGGCCCAGGGTCCTACGCTCCTATTGGCGCCTGGAGGAGAAACCGATTCCAGCCCCTCGTCAGCGGCTCGGCCCACGGCCTGCGCCGGCCGGCCTTGTGTCCCGCGCCCACCATGGCGCCCCCCCAGCAATCGGTTTTCGTGTCCCAGTTTCCATCGGACCTTTGTGAGCGCCTGCTATCGCTCCCTGGGTGTCATTTTATAACCCCCGCTGAAAGTGGAGTGCGAGGACGAGGATGGGGCCGCCCGGGTGAGCTGTGCCGAGGGGCGTCACCGCGCGCACCCCCAGCGCCGGCTAGGGTCAGCTTCTCCCTGACTCCCAGGGGCCTCGCACCAGGGCAGCCGTGCCCCTCCATCTTCGCCGCCTGTTTGGTCTCGTGGACGCTACAGGTGGCGGACAGGGCACCCGGGCCCTCGCCCCCGCCCAGGCCTCCGGCGCCTTTTTCCGCGCCCCCAGACTGGTGGAGGGCAGCAGTCTGCAGCCAGCCCAGCCCCGCTCCCTTCCTGCCAGCGGCCTCCTAATCACGCCGCCGCAGCGCCTTCCTCTAACCTCCCTCGGTGGGCTCAAAGCCTCGCGGTCCTCCTGGCTCATTTGCACGCTCCCTCCTGCAGCCCCCACCCCCATCCTGGAACTCGGAATCTGCGCGCGCGACTGCGCTACTGTAGCGCCCACGGCCCGGCCGCCGCTGCGGAGCTGGGGTGGAGGCGGGGAAGGGAAGGGAGGGGGCGGGAGGAGATCGAGCCCGGGGAGAGGCTGCGGGTTGGGGCAAACCGGTCGTCGCAAGGCTAAGCAGAAGCAGCTGCTGGTAATAGGCGCCTCCGGGGAGGGAGCGGGTTTCCCAGGCCTGGACGCAGCAGCGGCGGGCGCTCAGGCGGCCAGAGCAGCCGCCCACTGGAGCGACCCTGGGCTGGCGTGCCCGCTCAACACGGACGCCTCAGTGCAGACCCACCAACCTTTCATACGACCCCACAGCCCCTGAAGCTTCGCCGGCCTGCCCTCCTCACCAGGACGTGGTGAAAAGCACTGGCACTCCAATTCTCCTCCCCGAAGGAGCGCTCTCCCATTCCCTACTTACACCCTAGGATGGTGCTGGCTGGGCGTTATTCAGGGCTTCGAAAGAGGTGGGACAGTGGACAGCAGTGGAATTCCCTTCGCCTCCTCCCCTCACACCCAGCGTCCTTGCGTAGCGAGCCAAAGGCTTCCTATTGTTCCCCGAGGTCAAGCTGCAAGGACGCACTTCACTTAGAAGTGTCTCTTCGGTTATCTTTTCCCGAGTACTTCTGAGAAGTGGAATAGGGGAATGATACCTGCTGCAGTTTCAGTGGCGTAAAGTATTAGACGTGTCGGTAAAAGGCAAATATTTCAAAACTTAGGAAAAGTAATAAGCGTATGAAAATCTACGACAAGCCCTAACAACCGATATTTGTCTATCACGTTATAGCCGTCCACTTTCCATCTAAATATTTTAAAAATCCCATGATTTGATGTAGCTTACATAAACCACAGGCATTTGGCATTTGCTTTTGTGCTTTGTTCCGATAGGTTCATGAACTGGCAATTGGCCTTCAAAACCTACTAAATACATATTTTAATTCTGGAAAAATAAAATTCAGCTCAGCTTATTGCATTTACATTTTATGAAATGTGTGTGTGTGTGTGTGTGTGTGTGTGTGTGTGTGTGTAGTTGGGAGAAGGTTCCCTAACGTTTCCCCACCCCCAGCCTACCCCCGTTAGAGCCCTACAGCGTTCATGCCCTTAGTTCACCACTTCAGTGATATCTAGTAATAAAATCTTTGCGGTCCCAGAATATAATCAATCTAGAATTTCTGTCTTTGGATGTTTACATCAGTCAGAGTTTTCGTTACAATCCTGTTAACATGTTTTGTTTAATCCGAGACATGTTAGAAAAGAAAAACAAAACTGAACGTTCTTGCGGAGGGAATAACTTTTCTTAACTCCTGACTTGACTGAGATATCGGCGGTAGCACTTTGAGGTCCCTTCTCTTTCTCCCCTAAAATATGTGCTTGATTTTACTTATCAGATGATGCATCTGTGTTGACAGAAGTTTGTCTTTTGATTGTGTTTCCAATAATATATACTTTCAGCAAGTAGAAGGTGCACTGTAAAGAGAAACAGCTTCCAGAGGTAAACCACTCTCTTTTGTGTATCTGCCTACCTCTTTAGCTCCCCCAAACATACCCTGAAAAGATGCCTGATTCTTGAGGGCTTCAGATGTCTCTGAAAAAATGAACTTTGAATGTCCTGTTGGAGGGAGCTTATGTGTTTCTGTATGTTGGATTTGGACAAAGGAACTGTTCGAGCTCTTTGGGGAAAATAATCTGCCTAGAATCAGCCTGGGGAACAGCATCTCTCCATGAGGTTCCCCGCAAAAATCCCCACCGCCGAGCTGCTCCTAGGTTTATGTCTGTAGACACGTCACTGTTCAGGCCATTATTTTCCCTCTTCCACTTTTATTGGATAAGTGCAGCTGTGAAGAACCAAAAGGAATATATATTGGAAAAGAATAAGGGGGATTCTTGAATTCTAAAGCTGTGCCATAATTTCTAGTTTCACTTCTTTCTTCCCCACCTCCCCCACCTTCCTCTCCAATTTGCAGGACCACGTGTGCGGTTCTGCATCCCACAGTCCCTTCTCGAGTTTCTTATATAGTTTTCAGGACTTTTCCCCTCTCAAGTAGTCAGAAAAATCAAACCGAAGGGTGAAAGCCCTGAAATCGAATTGCGAGCCACCAGGCAGAGCGACCGGGCGCGCCTGCACAGTAGCAGCCTCTCTGGGTCTCCCGGCATTTCCAAGACGGCACCCGAATGTGCCAGCGTCCTAGGCGTCAGGAAAAAAGACCAGGCTTAGAAAGAAGCCAGACTCCCTCCCATAGAGTGAAATCAACAAAGAGAACCCTCCTACCTGAGGTGTATTTCGCTTAACTGTCTGAACCGGGATTAGGTCGTCTGCCGTTTTGTGATTCCTCCCACGTCGACACGGACCCACGTGTGATCCCAGACTCTCTCGGTCTACCTCTCGGTCCCCTTCTCCTCTTCTCTCCCCTTCTCTTCTCTCCCCTTCTTTTCTCTCCCCTCCTCTTCTCTTCTCTTCCTAGATCATTTTTCACACGAAACGATTTATCCCCGGATTGATCCTTGCAGCCACATTTGCAGTATTTCCTGAACAGTGAACACCACTTTCAGAGGCAAACGGTTTGATAAGCATTTCTAGCTCACGTTTAACTTTCAGCCTCCATTCATACCCACCCCTGTGCCTGGCCTCCCTGGAAATGCCCTTTCAACCGCCCAGAGTACAGGCACCATGTCACTGCATCTGACCGAATGTAAGGCTCCCCCATGTTGCTCCAACCACACCCAAGCCTATTGAATTAGCGACTCGAGACCGCTAAGAATTTTTGCTTCACTTTATTTTAAACGTTAAAAATTTCTGTAAGTGGTTGTGCTGCAGTGACCACAAGGACCTGGTTTTCTTACACGTGGAAAATAATTCCTTTTACACTCTAACACTTCCCACAGCTGATCGCCAGTGGTTTCCTCTGCTGATGGTAAAATGATTTGAGTTTTCCTTTTGCATTTAATTCGAAGGGAAATTTAGGCAAATTATTGGGCCAGCCATTTACTTCAGGCTCTACAACAAACTAAAAAATGAAATCCTGAGGCAAAGATTCCAGAGTAAGACGACCCTTAGCTGTCAGCAGGCTGTGTGTTCTGAAAACAAATGATAAAATTTATCTGCTGGAGTCCCTCCTTTCATATTCACCACAAACATATGGTTCGGTGTTATGATTCAGTTAATAAATACATGGAATGCCATGTTAAAGGCACTGGTCTAAATGATGCCTACAGCAATTCTAAATTTTGTTCCTTAGAAGATAGCTCAAGCTATATAAAAATGTGTTGGCTAACATAGAATACCCTACCAAACCACAGCAGGCAAACAAAATGTATGGTGTTAGGAGATAAACCACATGGAACTGAAGAATAAAATAAAACAAAGAAAAAAAAACTAGACAAAAACAAAAACAAACAAAAAAATCCATCCCAATTAGCAACTCATCTAATATTCAAGGATACATTAGGTTTTCACCCCAAGAACAGCTCTTCAGTGCCTCTTGTTGCATGTTAAGAAATAAAGACATGTACAATGTTGGAAAACATAATTTTCCTCATTTTAAATATTTTATGCTTATCAAACAAATAGTGGATCATTTGCTTTTTCTCGTTTCCACTATTTGGGCACTAATTTGGGCACTTAGATGGTGCTTGATTTGGCATGGAAGGCAAGGCAGTTTAAAAATTATCTTTACAGTGACCCCTGGTGCTATTCTTCAGGCTTATTGCTGGCCAATAGAGAGCTGATTGTTTTGTCTAAATGGGCCTCAATCTATAATCTATGCTTGTATAGCATGAACTCTTTCAATGAATCCAAGCTTTCTTATGCTTTGTGAAGTAATGGCAAACCTGTTAATTTTATTTTGCATGATGACAGAACTCACAACATGGAATGGATTTCCTTAAAAAGTTTAATAGTCATTTACAGCTATAAACCAAAAATCAACAAAACTACTATCAGCTATCTGTCAAAACATGGTCAGGAAATAGCAAATGAGATTTAACCTTGATAAGAAGCAGTGTGTCTGGGGAAATACAATTTAAAAGTTATAAACTTGAGGTCCAAATCCATACTGTTCATGAGCCACACTCCCTCAAATTTCTGTTCTGCTGGCCGTTGAGGTTTATTTATGGAGCATGCAGCCCTGTATATTCTATACTGGAAGAGCAATTATGTTGGAAATTTTTAAAAATCCACCTGCAATTTTATTCTTGGAGGAAAAGGTGGTATTTTTAAAATTACTCTAGTTGTGAGAAAGAAGAATAAATCTGATGCTTGTTTGTCAAATGATATTATGGAAATGTAAGATAAATCAAGCCATTGCCTTTGGGGGGCAAGAGACAAGTGACTACTACATTGAGGAATCATATTCCCCCAAAGCACTTGTTAGGTATCACCTCTTTATAAAGGCGAAGGCAACTCACAAATGGATATGTTAATAAGTAGAATGATCTGGATAAAATCAAATTGAAAGCTCAAAGTTCCACCTATGAAAGTAGCTGACAATGAAAAGAATATATATGCCAAGAGAGAAAAATGATAAAACAAAAGAAAAATTAGATTAAATAAGCAAAAGGATGACATCTCAATGACTTTGGAAAATTCACCTAAGAGGAAAAAAATCAACAGAACAGGTGGATTTTTAAAAATTTAATCAAATGTTCAATAAAATTTACCTTAGTAATTATTTGTGACATACAGGACATAAGTAAAACATTACTCAAAAATTCACCTGAAGTCTTTAGAAGGAATCTCGCCAGGAACCCTAGTATTGCACACCTCACCTGGTCTCTTCAGCTGTATATGCACAAAGATAGGAGTACACATGTTCGCTTTACCCCACACCCTCCACTACATACCTCCAAAATCCCTGGTATGGTAAAAGAATTTGATGATGTTCTTTAGAAGTCTTAGTAGGGAGAAATGCATTTTCTAACATTAGTCAACAGTAAATGGTTTAGAAAACCAATTTTAATGTAACAAGAAAGTGGATGTTAAAGTCAAATTTTATGGCTCATAATACGTTCCCGTCGAGTGTGAAAATTTCTCCCTGGTTTACCTCACACATTTTTTAGGGAAGCAATAGGCAAAGAATTAACTTTCAGATGACAAGATATTCCATTAAACTAAAAAGCACATATTTTTATAATACGAAGGTCCTAGAGTATAGGGACCATGTCTTTAGTCTTGTGCATAAATTTTCTTGGTGTTATTAATCTAGTGGCTTCAATTAATGCTCTCCAGCCTGGTGCACTCAACAGTGAAGGAGTTAATGTGGCTCCTAACAGCATGAAGTGATTTAGTTAAGTGAAAGAAGAAAGGCCAGTGTTGGGGAAAAGTGACTGGTCATTAAATGTTTCTTTAAATGGTGCTGGGGCATAAGAAAATTCCTAACTCAAACCTGGGTAGTTGGCTTTTGTCTTGGCTGTTCTCCTAAGGTCCGGTCTTCTCCCAGATACTCAGGAGTGAATCTCCAGCTAAGCTAGTGGGCTAGACCTTCTTCCTCCTTCTTAAGGTGAAATTCTACTGGGTACATTTGAAAGTGTTTCTATGGGAAATTACATTGCCAAACTAAATAATAAAGGAATTTTTGAGGGAGAGAGAGTGAGAGCACATGCAAACATTTCTTTTGAATCAGGATTGATCATAACATACCCCATCTGTCAGCGTAGGCAGAATACAAATGCTCAAAGAGCTATAAAACTGTTGGTGTTTGTCCTCTTCCTTCTGTGGATCTATATTTAATTGTTTGAATAGGACCCAGATTTAAATATACATTTCTGTCATGTGTCGTGTGTTTATGTCATAAACCAGAGTATAACTCTATATTTAAGCAATTTTTTGTTCCTTCATGTGCAAAAAAACTTTGTCATCTCTTTATTGTACATAATGCAGATAAGGGTAGCAGTTAACTTTAACATGTTATGACATATAAGTGGCTAAATGTTCTAAGTCTAGTTTAAACAGGTATATAATTAAGTCCTTGTGGCATTTGCTAGTGACTCACATAGAAATACTACAAATATATCTATATAGACACACACATCAATAGATGAATATAAGCTCCTGTGGAGAATATCAAATTGTTTATTATGGATATGTTTCATTGGGTTTTGGCTTGGTGTTGCAAGGGGTATGTAAGTTTTTATTGAAAATTTTCTTCATACTTGCATACATGCCCAATGAAAAAAATTAAGTGTATTTTATGTCGAGAATAAACCTGTCTTGGGTGAGAGATACAATGCATTTTCAGATTGTGACCCTATGCCCAGGCATGCCTGTAAATCCACCCTGTGTGCCTGTGACCAGTCTGGGACTTAGATTTCTGATTTGGCTGAGAGACGTGTAAAAACCTCAAGTAGTCAACAACTCCCTACTGGCTGTGCATCTAAGGGGCTCAAGAACACTGTTTACTCCAACAAGTGTCTGGGATACATTATATTTCATGAGTTGGCTCCTGCTACTCCTGTTTTGGAGAATATGATGAATTTGTATACTGTGCTAAAGTAAATGTACTTTGCCCAAATAACAATTTTTCTTCATAGAAAATTTTGAGTATGACTCTATGTTCTGAATCTAGTACTGCCAATATTTTAAACAGATGGTATTTCTGAAAGAGCAATAATGAAATAAATTCTCCACCCCTTCAAATTCAGAAACTGGTTCAAAATTTAAATTTTTATCCAGCAGCCATCTGAATCTAGGTTTTGAGAAGTTCAAAGAATAAAATTTTTGGATATTTGGGTTGAGAGATGTTTCACATATTTTTTAAAGGAAATACCAGGATCAGGGATCAAAAGACTCCTTGTATTAATAAATTAAAAAAATTTAGATTGTAATTGATTTCTGATTATAAAAATTGATTTAAAATATGATTTTCAAATAAATATCATGCCTGTAGTCTTTGACCGGAGAAACTCCTTTGCCTTTGGCGTTCTTAGCAGACACATATTTGGTAGTTTCAGGTTATTGTTCCCTCCTTAAATAAAAACTTTGACCACCTATACTTTAAGAGACTGTGGGTTTGTAAATTGTTTTATATTTGTGAATGGCTAGAAAGGATAAGCAATGGATTCAAGAAGACTGAGCCATCCTCATCAACGGGTTAATCGGGCTAATATTTCTATTTGGACCAGGCAGTGCAGTCTTGCTGGGCCAACATAATTTGTCAGTGCATTGACTTGACAAGAAGCCCTCTTCACAGGATATACATGGTCTATTTTGAAAACTTTCTGGGTCTGCATACCTATAAACATCCAACAGTTTAGGATAAAAAATCAGTATTTGTGTAGATTTCTGACTATGTCTGGTACACTGGTTTTATCTCCAAATCTATACTCTGTGGTCTTTGAAGGTGAAGGATTAGGTCTCATTGCTCTGACTCTAACTTCATGGCATCTAGTACAAATCAACAGATACTTGATGACTGATAGAGACAACAGTAAAACTTGTGAATCTGGATGATTTTGAAAGAGTGTGTAGGATAAAACCCATATTCATGCCATGCTTTGTACTTTCTCAGGCCCTTTTGCTTACATGATCTCATTTGATGTGAATAATTGAGTAGGGGTGGGGAAAGGATTTCATTTGAGAGGGACAGACAAGTGCAAACATTTGAATGCTCACTGAGAAGCCATGAGTCCCTGTAAGAGCAAGTCATCAAGGTATTTGCATATCTTTCACTGCTTGTGATTGGATTTCCTAAATCAAGTAAGAGGAAGTTCCCAAAGAAGGGGCAGCTCACATTACGGGCCTGTAATGGATGCTTCATCCAATGCTGAAATACTTTCCAGGCTGAATCAAGATTCTCTCTAGACCCCATTAAGTCAGAGGCAAAGGGACTTGGGGGTTACAGAAACTTCCCTCTACCATCCCAAAGGGGTTCCCCGCTGCATAGAAAGGGGAAAAAAATAGTAGAAAGTATATAGGACATTTAGTCCAGGCTTCCCTACATGATTTGGGGTAAACCACTTATTGCTCTTTGCCTCGGTTTCCCTAAATACAAGACCTTAAATTATGTAGCTTTTAGACCACTCATAAAAAGATCTGAATCCCAGTTATCTTAATAAATTTCAGAATGACTGCTTATTCCTCTATAATAATGTTCCACCCCAACTGAAAAAAAAATCGCCTTGTCACTCCACTCACCCTTCCCTCAGGTCCACCTCATGCTCACCTAGCTCGTCCCAGCTGGCAGGGCAAACCCACCACGCGCCCCTTCAGTCTAAACACTGCAAGGGCCCAGGAGTCCCAGTCACCCAGCGAGGCCTAGGCAGCCAGCCGAGCTCAGCTCCGCGCCGAGGGGCCGGGAGAGAGGCTGGGGGCCCGGGAAAGGGGTCCTGGGAAGAGGGCTCTGGTCGACAGTGCCCGCCCTGGTGTCGCTGTGCTCTCAGAGTCACACGAAGGGCGCCCCTCCACCCGGAGACACAGACGCATTTAAGAAGAAAAGAGAGAAAAGCCACCGCTGGCTCAAATTTCTGGAAGCAAGGGCAGTTTTTGCCCTAAACACCGAGACAGACCCCCTCTTAGCGCTGCCCCGGCCGTTACCCATTTTCCATTTGTTTTTGGAAGAACCGGTTCCTCAGCCCAGCGCCGCCAGAGTTGGGACACCCGTAAGTCCTACTGCCCGGCCCCTGTCGCCGGCCACCCTCCCCTGGCGCGCTCTCTTGCCATCTCCGTCCCTGCCGGGCTCTCGCCCTGCCCCGGCAGCCGCCCGGCTTTGGCCTTCAGCTGGGTTGCGGTGACGAGGAGACTTTGTTGTGAAACTAAATCTGACCCTTTGGCTCCGAGGCAGGGCCGAGAGCCCGGGCTGCTGACGCCGCAGCCCCACCCGGGGCAGGAGGGCGGCGATCGGAGCCCGGGCAGCAGTGGAGGGGGCGCTGCTGCCGCGGGCCCCGACTTCGGAGCGATCGCACCCTGTCGCACCCCAGTCCGCCTGCGCCTCCGAGGCCGCCTGCTCTGGTGGGCACCGCCGCCAGGTACGCGAAGCCACCTGGATAGGCGCTGTGGGTGTGCGCAATAATGGGACGGTGTCAGGGCCAGCTGCGGTGACACACGGGGCCGTCCCCTGGCCTGGCAGCCTTAGGGCGCTGCACGTGGAAGGATGTGTCTGGGGCCGGTTTGTTTTCCTTTGGGGAGGTGGTGACTGATTGGGACGTGGGGGAAAGAGGGGGAGGTCATCTTGACCTTATTTGTTGTTGTGATTGCTGTCTTAGATGTGTGCTTGCTGCGAATCTCCAGGACTGGGAACCGTTTGGGGAGCAGCAGGGGCAAGCAGCTCTTTATCTTTAGCACTTTTCTAGCCCCGGAGTTCCTTCCTTTGGTTAAAGTGGGTCCGTTGGTCCAAATCAAAGAGGCCAGTTAAAAGAAGTAGCAGATGGCTTGGAGGGGCGAGCAGTTGTTATTTCTATGAATAATGAGGGAAACAGTCAAAAATAAACAAGACCTTTGCTGTACCTTTGGTGAGTTTGGGAGAGCTGGGAATACTGCATGCTGTGAAAACAATTTTTATTGTTTTCTTTGTGTTAATGAAGACCCACTCACCTTTTTCATTCTGGTAGCCCGACTGACTAATGCTAGCTTGGTAAGTTATCTCACAAAGCTCAAGGCTTCTTGCAAAAATTCGAGTGGGGGGAGGACTCAGCCCTTTTAAGAAATGTGAATTGATATTTAAAAGAATCACTGTCAAATGTCTACTCAACATAGAGGATCCCAGCTATGAGTGAGAAGTACAGGGACAACGTAAGGGCAAGGAAGGTACTCTTCTAGCCTGCTCAAGGACCCTAATGCCCTAACTGCCCTGTGTCTCTAGCTCTGAGCTGTTCACTCAGCCAACACTTGAACACAGGCCATACACCAAGCATCTTGTTATGTGGGTAAAAATGGTTTCTGCCCTGAAGGAGCAGTCTGGTGGGCAATTGCGACTTAATGTGACTGGTGCTCTGATGGTGAAAAAACGCAGGTGTGCAAGGCTCACTGGAGGAGAGGGCTGGAGGAGCCGGAAGGCCATGCAGGAATCTGGATGGAAGATGCATCCTCCAGGCTCAGTGTAGTTGGCACCAGGGACCTCTGGAAGTAGACTGCCATGATTGCAGGTGAGCAGGAGAGACCTGGGATGTAGGACGGATGTGCAGAGATGGTAGCTAGGGCCAGATGGAAAAGGGCTTGCATGTCAGACCCAAAGAGACCAAATCAGACTTGTTCCCTACTTGGAAGAGAGCAAGATCTAAGTTTTGCAATTTGGAACATGTGGAGGCCTTGGAAAGAAGGCAGAGAAAGTGCTAATTAAGATAAATTATAAAATAGGAGCAATAAAAAATCTATTAGTGGGATTACTTAACCTAAAAAAGTCAAGAAGTAATTAAAAGAGGGAGCACCATAATAAGACTATTGTTTTACTAATTGTTATTGTAGTAACCTGAAAAGCAGCTTCTAAAAGTGTCCCTGAACAATTGACTTACATGATAATTTTGGATGTAAAAACCAGAGACAATGAAGCATATTGCATTATGGTTTTGTAATCTTTCATCCTTTGCAAAATTCTCATCATTTGCTTGACACACTTTTATTGAACACGTACTATATGAAGGACATATTTTCACTCATCTCTATTCTATTAGATGGTATTAATGTTATTGTATAGGTGAAGAAATAGGCTCCGAGAAGTGAGTTAATTTTACCGGGTTTACAGAATTGATAAGTCCCAGAGTGACCAAGTCCAGTCCCTACTCTCACACTGGGTCTTCAGTAGTCTTTTTCTCTACCCTTTGAGTCCTCAGGACTAGCTCTACTTTTAACTTTCTCCTATTTATCACTCATGGCAGTGACTTAAAAGAGGAAAGTTAGCTAGTGGGTTTTAGGTTGGCATATTACAGAAAGCTGGATAGCTCAGTCATTGGTTCATAGAGCCGGTCAAAGAAAATCTGAGTGTGCTTGACTGACAGGCAGAAACTCACAAAATGAGACTTTCACAGGGGGAAATCCATTTCACAAACACAGAGCAGAGGGATTATGAGTTGAAAACAGGTCATTTGCAGAAGAGTCTGAGTGTCCCTAAGCTCAATAACTGTCAGTGGCATTTGGATCCAGAGGCTGCTGACCAACAGTCACGTCCCGTGGAGGGCAACAGAAAGTTAAGAACTAGGTTTGCAAAAGATGTTTGGGCCCAGAAAGCAGAGCCCTTAGGGGATAGCATCATAATATTAAATGTTTCAAGGACAGTTTTGCATAGGAGGACTTTGAAATATGTTTGTGTTGGTGCAGAAGAAAAAAGGAAACCTGCGGAAGATGGGTCTATTTCAGCCTCCTAAAGGTTATACCTTCCAGCCGTGGACCAAGTGGCTTGCAAGTTGGTGTATTGCCATCCCCAGAGGTGTTCATGCAAAAGCAGACTAGCTGTCTATCAAAGATGTTTCAGGTGATTCCTGCTTTGGAAATTTAGATTCTCTAACTTCCTACTGTGGCCCCATCACAGCATCCCATGCCTTGTAAGTTCCGGTCACATTACATCACCCATTAACAGTTTTCTCATTGAACTGAAAGGAGGCAGATCTCTTAAACTTTTCTAGTTTTGCGCTAGTGTAAGCTGACCTGTGATTTTAAGGAAAGAGTAAAATTCAAAGAAACTCAAACTCTTTTCTGACAGTTTAATGCTTTCTTCATTACTGTATTTTCTGTGTTTTGGCTTTGGAGGCTGCAAACTTACAGCCTATTTTCATCAAGTAATCCTTACTCTGGTCGAGAAGCAGCTAAAAGTAAGAGTCAGCATCCAGGAAATGAAATTGCTTTGCTCTACTTTAGTTGCAATTGTCAAGGGTGAGGGAGTGAGTGGTGTTGGAGTAGAGCAGGGAAGCATTTATTCTCTTAGTCTTTCTAAACTGGCACATGAAAACCACATTAATGCTCAGGTCTAATGAGGAGCTTAGATCCCCTGCCCAATGAATACGTTACCATTGAGCTGGACATTGAAGTCTTATGTCCACATCCATGGTTAAAATTGCCTTTGAACTTTAACAGCAAAAGACTGAAATGGCATAAGAATCTGGGAAATATGTTTTCACCTTATTTTTATAAATGAAACTGCTTTTTTAAATTCTTGACAGCTGAACTTATTGTGGGCTAGGCACAGACTAGAGACCTTGTGAATTTGACCAGGATGTCACTGAAAACCAAACCACCATTCTCTGTTCTGATCGAAGTCCTTCAAAATACAGCCATTAGGATTGTATCAATTATCAACATGCCAATTAAACCTTAATATTAAAGAACATTCTATATCATCTAATCCTTATCTCTTAAACCAAGGGTATGTTTTTAAGCTTCTTCTTCACTTGTACCTAAAAAGTGAACATGATTAGTTGTTGAATCCACATCATCTATTTAAATATGACTATCATCTATGACTAAATGTCACCAGGGGTGTTGGTAGATGAACATAGTGTTTGATTTTGGGGGCGGGCAGGCAAAGACTGTTGTTCCCACTGAAGAAGGCAGTCACCAATAAAACAGTTATTGCTTTCTTGACTGTACTGGAAAAAAGAGGTTGACAACTGAGGAAATATGAAGTTGTGGCACATTTGAAAAAAAATTTATTAAATGTATGGTTCACTGAATTTTGACAATTACATAGACCCATGTATCCACTACCATCAAGATATAGAGTGCTTCTAACACCCCAAAACGTTCTCTTGTGCCCGTCTGCAGTCCAACCCCACCCCTGCCCCCACCCTAGCCCCCAGCCTGGCTTTGGGCAGCCATTTCCCTGCTTCATCCCTATGGATGAGTGTTTGTGGTGTATTTTTAACACCTTAAGAAGGATTTGCTGTTGATCTTTCTATGTAAAAGTAAAGAAGTAGATATTTTATATCCCCTCTTTTTCTTTTGAATAAAGTAAGAAAACCCATCATGTAGTTATAGTGACTAAATTTGCCTAACAGCAAACACAACCATTGAGCAGAACACTTTTAGTTTGTTACCAGTTGCTCTAGAGGGTAAGTTATTCTAAAACAGAAACTGTAGCCTTACTAGGCTGAGAAAATATTTCTGTGACACATTGTATATGAGCAACATCTGTGGGGGACTGGCAATGCCCTGAATTCAGTAGATGCAGCAGAATTAATACACCAACCTGGTGAAATTGGAGATAAATTTATCATGTATGATTATGCTTCCGATTATTTTCCCTTAGATGCCTGCATTTCCTCATGACCCAGGCCCGTAGTTTTCAAACAATGTGCTGCAGCACACCCCCGTCCCTCAAATTCCTCGTGGGCGTGCACGATCCCATGGTCACTGGACTGCGTTTTGACTCTTCTTCTTGACTCCGTGAGAGCAGATTTTATTGAAAGTACAATGATGAGTGGAAGGAAGAGCAAGTAATGAGTGTGCGATAACCATGTGTACTTTTGTCTGCACTGTGATTGTCCCCACCAATAACTTAGTTAAGGTTTCAAATGTCCAACCATGGGTTTTAGTGCTCAGAAGTTCACCAGGAGTATAAAAATTCAGTAACCTCTAACACGGGGAGATTCATGAATGCTGTCAAGATCACTTACAGGTTCCTTTGTAACAACTTCACTTGAGTATTTTTAAAATAGGACTTCGGTGTTTCATCCTTCTGCTAGGGCCAGCATTATATGTAAGGGAAACCTGAATGAGAGAATTTGACCTCACTTTAATATTACTATTTTCAACTATCAGACATTTAATCCTTTAGTTATACTCTTTGGAATTTATCTTTAAAAAATAATTAAAAAAAAGAAATCTGATGAATAAAGATGAAGTGTGATATGGTATATTGAAAGACTGACAAAATCCCACGTGCCGTAGGAATATCTCCTGATGGAATATTACATGAGCATTAAAAATGATAAATGTACAGACTATAAAATGCTTATGTGACACAAGGTTAAGAGAAAGCAGAAAGACACCAGCATGAAGAGTAGCAATGACTATAGCTATGTAAAAGTATGCATGTGTGCAGACAAACTGAATTGATGGGAGTGTAGTATATTTAAGGTTTTTTCTAATATTGTTTATACAGTAAGTGCTACATTAGAATAATACATAGGTCTAATGCTCTTGAAGACATAGTCTGAATTCAACTATAGTTACTGAATAAATACATGTCACCATTTCCCTAGTTAGTGTCAGCTCCTTTGATTGCCCCTTGCCTTCTATTTTTTATCTGGTTAAAAGGGAGTCACATATGGTAGAAGTAGAACTCTAGTCATGTTAATTTAGAAGTTTTATAAAGAATAGACAGGCTTCATACATAAAAATTTAAAATAGCAGCACCAGCATATCGATGGCCAAGCTATAAAAGCAGAGTGGTGTAGACATTTATTTCTATAGAAGCTCCATCTGCAGCTGTAGAAGGCTTCTTTCACCAGTGAAAAGCTAAACTTGTTTTTCATTAATGACTTCAGTGGTTGGGATGTGTTCCTCAACCATTTGAAAGAGCAGTGAGGATCTGGTTTCTGAATCTGACTCACCTGAGTATGCCCACTCTGTTTTCCTTCATATAACCCAATTTCTTCGGTGGGCGAGGAAAGCAAAGCAAAGTGACAGTGAGACAAGCATCTTGTGGCTTCTGGAGCCATGGACTAGTTGAGCAGGCCTCTGAAGGTGATTTATCCAATGGTTCATTTCACTGCAGACTTCTGTTTGTAAATTTTCTTAAAGACCCCTTGATTTGATATGTTTATTCAATCTGTAGTTGTAGTCTTCTGGGGACATACTTAAGAATAGCCCTTTTCTTTTCATAAAGCAATGTTCCACCACTAGTTTCCTTCTGCTCCTCAGGAATGTTAGAAAACTCAACACTTGGTGAGAAGGCAAAGATTAAAGTGATGGTGTGTTGTAATGAAAATACTCTTTCATCCAAGGAGCCACAAGTTATTAACAGTGTCTGATGGGTCTCTGGTTCATTAGAGATGATTTATGTGTCATAGAAAATCTAACCCATTTTTCAAAATCAGCAGGAAAAATTAAAATATATATGATGTACATAATTTTAAAAAATATTCTTTTCTTTCCAGTTATAGTAGTCCCTGCCTCCACCCCCACCTTATTTTCCTTCAACTTAGAAAGTCTGTCCCAAGAGCCTGCCAGTCTAGACCCTTTCTCTGTTCACTTCCTGCCTCTGTAGCTTACACACTCATTCTAACTTCTCTTCTCCCGATCTTCTGTTCTGACCATAGCCAGATTGTCCGTGATGAGCTAGAACTAAAGTAAAAGCAAGATAATCTTTACTTGTGAAGCAGAGTGATACTGTTTTTGTTTATCAACTGCCTGGCTTTAGTGATGGGTGGAAAAGAAGAGGAAGTGTCTATGAGGAGTGATTATGGATTTTTTTAAAGATTTTATTTACTTTTAGAGAGAAGGAAAGTGAGGGAGAAAGAGAGAGACAGAAACATCCAAGTGTGGTTGCCTCTCGCACATACCCTACTGGGGACTTGGCTTGCAACCCAGGCATGTGTCCTAACTGGGAATCGAACCAGCGACCCCTTGGGTCACATACTGGGATGAGCCACACCAGCCAGGACTGATTATGGATTTTAATGAACCTGGAAAACTTTAGATTCAGAGCTTCTAAGTACTTTTTTTTTTAATAACAAGGAAGCACAGAATAGATGTTTTGTCTCACATGCATTAATGTTTCAGTATTTAAAACAATTCTGTGTTTTAAAAATTAATAGTTATGTCAGGAACTTGTTGATTACAAAAAGGTATAAAATATCACCTCCAAAAATACATCACTAAATTCTATAGGTATAATTATAATGTCATCACCAGGGGCCCACTTTTCTCTGAAATGGTCTCAGTTTGATACTTTCTGTCTTATCAATGTAAAAATCTAATACTTATTTGCCATTTTCTATTTGCTAGTATGTATATACTAATTTCATTTTGCTAGCTTGTTTGTTTTGTTGATTAGGTTCCACTTATAGGTGAGATCATATGGTATTTGTCTTTTACCGCCTGGCTTATTTCACTTAGCATAATGCTCTCCAGTTCCATCCATGCAGCCCCTTTCTACCCCACTCCTCCAAGATTGGCCAATATAAAGGAAATTTCTAAGGCTTCCATTTTTCTTGTGTTGAGTAACTTCACCTAGCAAAGTGAGCTTTTCAGTGGTGTTACAACAAGTTCAGGGACTGGGACTGAAGAATGTACATTTCACTCAGGTATTGAACAGACCAACTCAAACCGGCCAGTACTTCCTTGCCCAGGAGGCTTCCCACTGTCTGTCCTGCCACCTGCCTGGTTCCGCTCAGCACCAGATGCCTAGGTTAGCATCTGTCTTGGGGCTGTTAATACAAGTCAGAAGCTCCACCACCTCAAGCTGTGGGTGCCCCCATCCTGTTCCCTGTGGGTGGCAGTGGCCTTGGAAGGGGCTGCTTACCACTGTGTTCCCTTGGAGAGTGTCTTCAGGTATTTTCATGCAGCTAGTGAATATGGAGCATTGGGTTGTATTTCAGTGTACTCCCAGCTGTGCTGCTTTTTCTCGCCATTTTGTTCAGTTGATCTTTTCTTTCTTCTAGTCAACAATTGGCTCCAGAATGTTGAACTTGGCCAGCAGAGCCCCAGGACATATCTTAGTCTCTTGTCTCTTTATTAGGGAACCTTACACTTCATGTGGCTAGTAAAAGGGTAGCCTTCCATTGTCTACAATTCCAAGAGTGTACCAGAATAGTTGAGTCAGGAGTGGGAAAGCAAAGGATTTGGCATTTTGGAGTAAATGCACATGTGGGTGATTGACTCAAGTCTGTGTTTGACAAGGGTGAGTGTTGGGGATGGACGTGTGAATGCATCACCACCACCAGACTCCTGGCACCCTGTTCTGTAGGGATGCTTCTGCTACCAAGGCATCTGCCTCTACTGCTCCACAGATCTCCCCAACAAATTTCTTTGTTTAAATAGATTTTTTAAAATTTATTTTTAGAGGGGAAGAGAAGGAGAAAGAGAGGAGAGAAACATCAACTGGTTGCCTCTTGCATGCCCCCAACCAGGGACCTAGCCTGCAATATAGGCATGTTCCCTGACCAGAAATCCAACAGGTGACCTTTCAGTTGTCAGGCCAGTGCTCAATCCACTGAGCCACATCAGCCAGAGCTCCCCAAACAAATTTCATCGCACTGATCCTTCCATCAGTGTGTACCTCCCCTTCCTATCTAATACTTTGGTTAGCCTCCTTGGATATTCTTTTACTGCTTTCTAGGAACTATCCTTGGCTTAAAGTCCCTATGAAATATAATTCTAAGGACTCTATATGTATTTATGTATAGGTCTATATAGTTTTATGAATAGCTATTCCCTATGTGTAATGGGTACACAGGTAGATAGATATATAGATATGAATCAAATAATCTATTTTTGCTTGGGCCTATTTCTTAGGGCACTTGAAACAAATTTTTAGGAGCCCGAATTTGCAGCATATTTTTTAAGTTGATTGAATGATAGCACCATCATTCAACTGTCCACCTAATTCTAACTCAGCGTTTACATGTCTTCAAAAATTGCCATGTATCAATAACATTCATTCATTCATTCAAAATATTTAATGAGCACCATATGTGACCGGAACAAGAAGGCAAGGCATGGTCCTAGCCCTCGTGGAGCTACAGTCTAGTGGGGGAGACAGGTAGAGAAATAATGACATCCCATTAGATAAGTGCTATAATGGGGGCAGGCTTATTTATAAACCATGAGAGATCAAGTCCAGCGAGGGAATTAAGGGTTTACCAGAGCCAGGCTCCTAAGTATCAGTAGACTCAGTCATGGCATGGATTTCATGGTTTGGATCGACATGTAGAAATCTGGAAACAACTATGCTGATTTAGCGAGCAGTGGAGGGCTTGTAAATAAAGTCCATGGCTCTCTGTGATTTTTTGATTTTTGAGTGGGAGTCTTTCTTAGTGGAGACATGTACCTGAAGTAGATGAATGCTGACTCTTTCAACTGCTCAATAATCTCAGTCTTTTCTTTTTAGCCCAGGGAACAATAACAAACACAGTATTTAGTACAGAATAGTTTCATCTTCAGAAGAAATAAAATTACAAATGAAATACCTTTCATGCTCATGTAACTTGACCATTCTTAATACCTTAAACTGTTCAGTAAGTTCAATGTGGAAATAGGGAAAAGAAACACATGGGAAATAATCCTGGAATATCAAATATACAGGTTTTGATTGAAACATGTTCTCAGGACAGGTATAGAGAGGATGGGAATTTAGGGGAAATCTGAGGGGGCTTTGTCTCGGGCCTGCTCCCTTCTGTGAGGAATGAGACTGGACTTTGTCTTGCCACATGTAGGTGCACGGTGGGCAGTTTTATGTGAAAACACTTTGTGAGCTGTGAAGCATTTTACCAATGTAAGGCAGGATTATTATCATTATTTTAAAATGCTACTTTATCGCCTGGAAAAGTTAACGTGCCTCCAGAGAATCACTCAAGCAATGAACAAAAGTCTAGTTTCTGTAATATCTCTTCCCAAATTATACAAGGAATCCTCTCAAAGCAATGCTAGTGGATTTTAAGATTCGGTTTTGAAATTGTGCATAATTTAAAATAGAGTGCTGTATTAATTTTTTCTCAGTTTAGCAGACATAAACATATTTATATACTTTTTATTTATTCCTAACCTGACATTATAAAATAACATCTGGTTAAAATTCTCTAAGGTTCTCCAAATTTTAGGGATCTAGTTGTCTATGAGTCTTATATTGTCCAAAAAGCATCGCCTTTGTGCTGACTAGAGGATAAGGCGTACGTTTTCCAGCACTGACAATCGTGAGCAAAACAATCATAAAGGAGAATCAGTTTAGCATTTCAAAGTTACATCCCAAATGATCCAACCCTGAAGTGTTTTACCTGAAAATTACGTATTTCAATACACACGTTCATTACATTGTAAATCTAAAATATACACCTGTAGGACACAATCCAGTAGAAATTTTCCATTTTGCAGGTATAAAATTGAGGCTCAGAGAGTCTAAACGATTTGCCGGAGGCCATTCAGTTAGTTAGTGGCAGAGTCCGGACCTGAATCCAGACAGCTTGACTTTGACTCCAGTGGTTTTTTCTACCATGTTAACATGCACAAGTTCAAATACTTTTACAAAAAAGTGATACTCAAGTCAAACTACCAGGTGTTCTCTATTCTGTAACTCTACGTGTGGTGATATTAAGATCATATCTGTTTAAGAAAATTACATGTACATCATTGGAATTGATGTGAGGCATGTAGAATAACTTCTTAGTTGCCAAGTCCAAGTTAGTAAACCTGAAAGTCTCTTTTGGATTCCTCACTGAAACTTGAGCATGAAAATTAATTTTGAAAGGAAATGAGAATGGGCAGCTAAATGGTTATATTCTGTTTTTGGAAGATAGCTAAATGTAGAATATATTTCCAAGCACTCTATTTATTGTCCATGTCTTGAAGTAGCCCCAAGCCCCGTTCTTCTCGAAGGTGCGGAGTCCTCTGAAGGTTCAGACTTGATCAGCTGTGAAACTGTGACCTAATGTAAACTTGCTAAGAAATAGCATAATAATATCCTTGCCCTGAGGGTAAAACACTCAACTCGAGGTTTTTCTCTTTTATCCTTGCTCAGACTACAGTCATATTTCTTGGTTAGTATTTCCTCTTTGCATTGTGGTACAATTGACATTGATAGATAGCATGGAGAAACTGAATTCAAAACAAAAAAAGAAAAAGAAAAAAAAAAAAAGAAAGCTCTTACACTGTTGGCTCAAAAATAATGTGTGTGGAAAGCTCTCTAGCTGGCCTGCCTGTTCTCTTCTCCTTGGGCTGCAGCTGCTGACAGCAGACACACTGAGCTATCATTTGGCCACATTTGGCTCATGTAAATTGTGATAAACAGTGAACCCATAATATTTATTTTACAGATTCGTTCAGTGAAGGTAAGCATTCTTGACTTGTGTACACATGCTAGTAAGTGGAAAGCTGCAGATGGAAAAAGATCAACTCTTAATTTCATGCCACACGATTAATATGTCTCCTTGGTGCTCTCTTCCCCACAGGTGCAGGGGTGTTGGAACCCTTTGAAGAAGTGTGTAGCTAATAGCCCATCTATAATTCAGAAGAAGTCTTCAATGGAAGACCCCCGGGGGATAAATGGACCGTCTGTAAGTAAACACAATGTCAGTCTTAAGGAAAGACTTATTACTTTTAAAATTGTAATTACTATTTTTGTTGTAACCTGAGTGTCTAGAAATTCCTCAAAAGCTCTGTACCAATTTTTAATGATTTTAAGTTATGAATTAAGTAGTACTTTATTTCCTCAGTCAAACCTACTTGATATCTTTCTTAGAGGTTTCAGTTATCAACAATGGAGTTCTAGAGGGAAAAGCCAACTTTTAGTATTCATTACCCCAAAAAGCATAATGTAATTTGACGGCTTTCATTTTTCTTTGCCTTGGGGAAAACAGATATTTGTCTCATAGAACTTGAAATTAATATATAAGTTTGGATGGTTTTATATGTATTTGTTTTACAACACACATGTGTGCATGTGTGTGCATCTTCCAAATGTGTGTTTAGTGTGGTAGTTTCACAGTTTGATGAACTCTAGAATTGGGTTCAAATTAAGGAGAACTCTAGGTCTCTAAAGTTTTCTTTTGTTTGTTTATCTAGTGAGCAGAAGAGAAAGGGTTCAGAAGTCTTCCTCAGGTTCCTATCAGGAAGAAAGAGAGCTAGCTTCCTTAGCCTCATAAACAAATGTTCCCAGTCAGAGGTAATTTTACAAATAACCTTTGAGTTATTTGGCACTTGAATAAGTCCATGGATATGAATTTTAGAAAAACAGCTTTCAGTAAGTGAAAGCTGTTTCCTTGGGAAATTTCCATAACAATACTTGAGGTAGCTGGTGCTACTTCGCCTTTTCAGTTCTTTGATCAATTGTGACGCTCTTAGACCTGTGGTTTCCTAGCTCAGCTTTGTTCACAATGGAATTATTACGACCCTGAAGTGTGATCTTTAGTAATGCTGTTGTGGTTCCTGTAAATGCATGTCTTACAAGACCTCTTGGTGTTATACAATAAGCAGGAACTGCTAATGGATAAGGATTTTAATAACAAAGGGTCAAGTGCTTATCAAAGTACTTTGCAGTCATACTGGATGCAATTACAGAGGGTATTTTATGGATCTCCTCAGTCATCTTTGTGAGGTAATTCACACAAACACTTCCAGATTGTTCTGTGGAGCATAGCTTTTATCCTGACCAGGAAAAGCACCCTTAACTTAACCTGTTTAATTTGTTTGTTTGTTCTTTTAAGTTCCTGTTATGGGCCTAGGGTAGTTGATTTTATTATCATGTTAAAAATACTTTTGTAGTATGTATGAAATAAATGAAAAATAAACTCACTGATAACTACTCCTGACTGCCCCCCTTTATGTAACTTTGCTACTTAGATTGACCCAGGTTGATGTGTTGGAGAGTCCCTCGCATATTTAACAGAATCTGTAAATAAAGGTTGCTGATAATATTTCCTTTGATATTTTATACTACGCAAATTCTAATTTAAGAAGTAAGGCATTAACTAAGATTTGAGAATGAAAGGAACAAATCAGTGAAGCATATAATGATTAATTTCTTTTTGCTTATTGTAACAAAAAGATGTGTTTAGTGGACAATTTCATTACATATCATATTGAGGTTTTGTTTTGTTATGCAAAGAGTGAAGCACTTCTGTTCTGGAAAGATATCTGGCTGTCTCAGAAGTACAAAACTAGGGAGGGCTGTTTCTCAAGGGCAAACACTGTGGCCTTGGAGAAGCCGTTTCCAGACAATTTGGCTGGCTCCTGCCTGCTGACCACGGAGGCACACAGGGGCCCTGCGCAGAGCCTTGGGTGGGCTCCTCGGGCTCTCAGGGTTCCTCCTTTTCTTAGGACGTTGGGGAAACAGGTTCAAGATGGGAAGAGAACCTAGAACTTAGAAGAAAACGTTATGATAACTTAGGAAAATAAAGGATTGAAAGGAGACCTGGAAGAGTACCAGAAGTACTTATACTTCCAAACATGAACTGAACTTCCTCTTGCTCTTCATGTTCATCTTTCAAAACTTTTTTTCCCACGCGGCAGGAGACACTTTGGAGTCCTGCGGGGCACGTCAAAACCTTTTCTTAAAGAAAATCTCCACCACATTCAGAATGAACACAAGAGTGTATGGTCCCCATCCTCATTTTATCTTAGTGACCTCCCATCTCTCCTCTCCATCACTGAAAGATTACAGTTTTTTCACAGTATTTTGTTTTAGATAAAATTCACATATATTGGAAGGCACTGGTCTTAACTGTATCATTTTGACAAGTGGTTATATCCATCACAATAAGAATTTCCATCTCCCCAGCAAGTTCTCAGGTCCCTTCTTATTCAGCATGTCTCCAATACCCCTTCCTGACCCCAGAGACCAGCGCTGTTCCAGCGGTTTTTACCTTGGATCAGTTTTGCCTGTTCCAAAAGCTCCTATAAACTGAATCCTCAGATAATGTGTTCTCTTTCATTTCTGCCTTTTTTCAGGCAGAATTACGTCTGGGTGACTCATTTTTAGTGTTATGCATATCATTCATTGTTCATTTTTATTGGTGGATAGCATTGCATAGTATACATTCTTTTTTTAAACAATATTAAATATATTCTAAGCACTTGTCTGGGAACCTCAATTTCTGCATATGTAAGATGAGGAATTGAAATCCAATGAACCTAATACTGTTTTATAATTTTACTTTCCTCTACTGTAGCTCACAGAGCATATTCCTGGTAGGAGTGGGACCTTTAGTTTCCTCATAAGAGATAGTATTTTTAAAAAAAGCTCTTTGAAAGGTTTTGCATGCAAAGCTAGTTTATAAAACATCTCTGTATTGTTCTGCATGTGCAGTTATCGGTATGGTATTATGAATCTGTTGCCTTTATGAACAATGATTCTTTCTCAACTTTACATGATTCTTTCTTTTTTCTATAGATAGAAATGTACGGGATGGGACAGGGGAGGAGTCAGTGGAGCTTCCTCATTTCTTTCTGTTTAGACCATGGCAGCTGGGGAGCCCAGAGGGTCTCAGGATGGGAGAGGCCAAGAGGAATTCCCTTGGCATTTCAGTGCCTAGCGAGGGGGCATAGTGTGGGAATCCCTTGGACAAGGGTGCATTCACTCTTAATCTTGATGGAATCATGCTTTGTGACATTCAAAGGTGAAAGTTTTGAGGTGGCTCATGACACATGAGGGAGGAAAAAAAATGATTATTTGAACTTCACAAGGTACAGTATTTTGTCATGTAGCCTGTTGACCCTACCAGGGCTGTGGAGATTTGTCTATCATGTAACAAAGAACCATGGGCAGGGGTGAAATCGTTGCTCGTTTTGATCCTGAGAAGACATAGCACTGGGCGAAGGTGTTAAATCAGAAGCACCACCTTTTTTATTCTGGAATGCTGCTTGTGTTTTCCACCTCTAGGAAGAAGTAGCTATGATTTTGTAGTTTTTGTACGTTCCTCAATTCACCTCACGAGGACAAAAAGGAGATGAGGAGGTTTATGGGGCTTTACAGCATTTCTGTCATAAATCTGGCCACTCCTCTGTCACCTCTTGAGGAGCTTCCCTTTGACGAGCTTACACCACTCTCTCAGCAGAGCCGTGATTGGCCCTCTCCGACATGAACAACTTCGAAACACAATCATCAGACAATCAAGATATGGCTCCATCTTTCTATTCCTTTAGTTTCTGAGGATTTCTAGAAGAAAATCAGGTCAAGATAAGAAAAGCATCTACTATCTCCTTAAAAGAAAGTGAGTTAAAAACCAAATCACTGTATTTTTCCTTAAGGCTATAAAGCTTGCAGTTAAAATCCCACCATGTAAAAAACTGAATCTTGTGTCTGAATTGGAGAGGCAGTCTGGTTTGAAAATGACATTTCAGATTCAGAGTCAGAAGACCTAATTTTAACTTTTGCTAGTTAAATGGTCTGGGGCAGATTTCTAAGCATCAGTCTCCTTTACTGTAACACAGAGATAATGCTATTTACCTTTTCTTATTTAAAATTACAATTTTGTAGGTCAAGTGCAATCATGTATTTTAAAGTTCTTTGAATACTGAAAAGATAACTCTCATGTAACTCTAATGTACTTGTGGCCATAAATGAAAAATTACCTGGTCACCTACAAGTCTACAGTAAAAATTTTAGAATGCAAGCATTATACCTGTGCTAGGTATTACATGTACCAACACAAGTTATGTTCGGTCATGATGTTGTCAGCTCTGGGGAAATCAGGTCTCCTGAGACTCTAAAGCACAGGTGGCAAACACAAGGCCCGTGGGCTGAATCTGGCCCTCCACCTTGTTTTATCTGGCTTGGCACCCTGTTTTTTCTACACTGGCAGCGCCGAGTTCCTTGCCCCTAGTTAAGGAGTAGTTACATTTATACAGTCCTAAAATTACATTCGGCCCTTTGAAGGCTACCACAAGGCTGATGTGGCCCCTGGTGAAAATGAGTTTGACACCCTTGCTCTAAAGGGAACATGTAATTGTAAGGGATAGTTAATTTACTTTCATTACAAAAATTTTAGGTGCTGATATTTGAGAGTTTTTTAGAGTAATTATGTTTAGGGCCTCATTGCATTCTTAAAATTGTACCTCTTGCATCTCCTTTAAATTATGGTAAATTTGAAATGCTAACAGCAGCTTTTGCTGAGATGCTGGGTTTTGCAAGAAAACCATTAAATAAAATACATATGTTCCTCATTCCTATACTTGGAGATTCTAAAAGTGAAAAGAATATGTGTATATATATAATGTCAAATTAACTGGGAAATTATCAGTTACATCAAGATTTAACTTTTTTCAGATTTATCATGAATTAAATATTCTATATAAATGATACTTTTAGATATCTTAAATTTAAAAGTGTAGAATCCAGTGGCTTGTTCCTTTTCCTTCCTTCCTTCCCTCCTTCCAAAGCAGAAGCATCTGATTGGACGCCTGCAGTAGTCTCTTCAGGCTGCTTGAACAGCATTCCATAACCTGGGGAGAAATGTGCAGGGCAGCCCTTCCTTGCTTCTAAGCTTCCGGAGGTCTGCGAATCGTTCCTGCCATTCCAGGGCTAAAAGCCCCCGCACTTCCATCTCCACCAATCTTGTCACATGGCCTTCTCCCCTTTATGTCTGTCTCTTCTCCTCTTCTTATAAGGACACTAGTCATACTGGATTAGGGTACAACCTAGTGACCTCATCTTGATTACATTTGTACACACTGCTTCCAAATAAGGTCATATTCAGATACTGGGGATTAGAACTTCAGCATACGTTTTGCCGGGGAAAGATACAATTCAACCCATAACAAAGCCTAATAATAATGTGAGGCCTAAAACCTTATCTATTTGCCTATCCATCCCATTCCCCTTCAATAAATTTAGTTTATTTGGTTGCAAGTAGTGGTACTCACCATGAGCTGACTTAAACAAACAAGACGAAAATCTTAAGAAAAACGGTATACAGGGAATTCAGGCAGTTTTCTTTCTATATTTCTCTGTAATGTTTTTAGTCCTCTTTTTGTTTGCAGACTGGCTTTTTCTCTACCCCCTGGCATAGTGCTGTTTGCTGACTGTGGCTGAGGTGTTACTGGGCCATCTACTATGCAGAAGGAAGGACTGGGACTGGTCCTGCTTGGGTCAGGACTCTGTGGCTCGTGGAACAGGGGGCCACAGAAACGTGGCAGTTCCCAGAGAAGAGGCTGGGCAGACCACCCAATAGGTGCCTGCTAGGGTCCTTTGAGAAACCCCAGGCTGTGCTAATAGAGGCAGTAATTTGAAAACACAGCTCTAGTCCTGCCTCTTTATCTTACGGATGGGGAGATTTAGCCCTTGATATGCCATCACCCATGTTCTAATCATTTTGAGTGAAATATCTAACAGTGAATATATATATGTACTTCTTTCCTGATGACTTAAGGTCCTTGTTTAAGTAGGAGTTATAAACTATATCCCTAATACACTGTTTTTCTTCTCTCCTTTGATTTGTCTGAGAGCAGGGTTGCTTTGCATTTTCAGGGCTAGGCAGTAAAGCCTAAAGCTGAAGCCAAACTGATTGTGATGGGTACATAGCAAACAGATACTAACTTGAAAAAGGAAAGACAGGTGGGTGCAATGAAGAGAACCCTGGCACGGAAGCAGAACAGAGGTTGTGAGTCGCAGCTTATTAATTATGGAAACTTGGGAAGCCTTTGTCAAATTCTGAGCCTCAATATTGCTTTTGTAAATAGAAATAATAATATCTATATTATGGGTCTCTATAATGAAGGAATCAGATATCATCTGCCAAAGTGCTTTGTAGACTGCAAAGCAGTATATGCAGCCACTGGTGCCCAGCCCGTGGGGCATTCTTTCAGACAGGGCAGTGCATTGAGAGTCAGATGTATGTGCTTCCATCTTTGCTCAGCACTTGGTCTGCACCTTGATCTTTCTCAACCTCAATTCTTCCTCATTTGGAAGGTGGGGATGATGATACCTTCCTTGCATGATTGCCTGATTAAAAATAACATATGAAAGACATCTGATGAATAAGAGTAGTTTCTGGAGCCTGACGCCTCGGGCTGAGATGTGAGCTGTGATACCCACTAGCTGCAGGAAGCTGGGCACATCTGTGGGCCTCCCTTGGGCCATCTTCCTCATCTGTAACCGGATGATGCTAATAACTTACATCACAGGGTTGGTGTGAAGACTGAATGAGGTTATACAAGTGAGAGGACTTCAAATGGTGCCTGACACACGGTAAGTGCTGTCTTAAGCATTTGCTATCGTCACTAACATCAAAGGTGCCAGGCACACATATAGTGAGTGCTTAAAAATAAATAAACCGTTGTTATTTAAAATTGATTATATTAGGGCGATGAGGTACTATCTCTCATTTTAGTTGTAATGGAGGTACAGTCACAGGGTTAAGAGGAGATTATGACTGGGGCTGTCAGGCCGTGATGGAAGGAATGAGACAAAGTTTGCCTTCGAACCAGCAGGGCTGGTTTGGGCACACTGAAAAGTTGGAATGTGATCTGAGAGCTTGGAAGAGACTGTCGAAGTTCAAACTGGGCATCAGTTGAATTAGCAGTTAGGTATTTTAGGTAAAGAATAAAACCTAGACAGGAAAATTGTTCCAGAGCCAGGACAGTGACTTGTTTATATTTCCAGGGCCCAACACGATGTCAAGCCCTTTGTATGCACTCAGCAAGCGTTTGTTTATCAGAGCTGGCCGGAGTCTTATGTCCTGGTACAGCTCACTTGGGCCGTGGGCACTGAACACTTAGAGTGTGACAAGGATGAAAATTGCTTGTGGCAGATGCTAGAAAGAAAGGAAAGAGGGTCTTTAACCATTCAGACTCACTGGCTGTGGCCTGCCTCTGCTCCGGTGCTCTTAATGTGCAGGGGTCTGAGAGCGCAACTCACGGTGGGGGTCAGGACCGAGATACGTAACCACTTAGCAGTGATGGAACGTGGATCTCTCTATCTGAGGAAAATGCTCAGACTTTGGGGAATTTGCTGTTTTGTTTTGTTATTTGCAGGTAAGAAAGGCAACTTAAATACTTAAAAGAAAAAAAAAGACTTTCCTGGTTTACAATTCTGTTAGGAATGATGGTAATTGCCAGCAGTATGAGCTAGAATAAGAAAGACACTTCAATATAATAAACATTTTCTGTAAAGAACCAGATAGTAAGTATTTTAGGCATTGCGCACTAGAAATTCTATGGCATGTCTCGACTCCTCAGCTGTGGCATGAAAGTCGCCATAGAACAGACCCACAGGAAGACGAAGGTAAACTGCAGACGGACCACCACCCTGTTCTCTTGTGCACTTGGGGGTGGCTCAACAGCTGCCCTGCTTTCGCACCGCCCCTTCCAGCTCCCTCCTTTCGCTCCCACCAGTCCTGCTCTGTCATCTTGGATTCAACTTATTTCCCCCCTCTGGGCTTTGTTTTCTTCTTTTGTAAAATGGAGAAGTGAGGAGATCTCTTTTAGTTCTAACAAAATGTGATTCAATTAGTGTCCGTATTGTACTAGATGATCAAAGTTAATAAAGTTTATACATTACAAAATAAATATGTGTGGTGGTCCCCAAGGGATGGGCAGGAGGACCCATCATGGAAGCTGAGCATCGGTGGGAACCCACCCAGCATTCAGTCTGACGATCTAATTCCATGGTTCCAGGACAGCATTTGAATCCAATATGATGCCTCTCTACCTTTCCAAGGTTTCCTGGTCTCTTCCTCTTGCAACCTTCCTCATCCCTCAGCCAACGAAGGTTATTATTTGTAGAGCTCATAGTATATCTTTACACTGGCACTAGTACTTTGATGAAGGTCTTTGATGCCCACATCTCTGTACATGCATAATTTTATTTATATAAATATCCTTATGATTAATTTAAAGAGGTACTTGAAATGTGAATAAAGATCATGTCAACATTTTGTATACCATTCCAGAATGTGTTGTGATTTCTAAATATGTCCACAAATTCCTTAATAGTCTTTGCTTTAACAGAGGGAGTCCCTTGATGCTGACCCCTCCCTTTGGGAGTGGTCTGGCCTTAGTGACTCACTCACTTCTAATAAGTGGAAAAAAGAGCAGAAATGATGGTATGCCACTGCGGACACTAGGTCCTAAAAGCTGGTGTGAATCAGTCATTCTGGGGGAAGCAGGCTGCCATGATGTGAGGACACTCAGGCAGCCTTGTGGAGAGGCCCTCATGACCAGGAATGAAACTTTGAAAGTGGATCCTCCAACTCCAGCCCAGCTGTCAGAGGATGCTGCTCCAGCAGACAGCCAAGGTGCATTCTTATGAGAGCCCCTAAAATCTAATAGCACCTAACTAAACTGCAACCAGATTTCTAACCCTGAAAACATTCTGTGAGATAATGCATGTATGTTATTTTAAGAAGCTAAGTTTTGGGGTACTTTGTTACACAGCAGTAGATAACTAGTATAGCAATCCTATTGATTTTTTTTTGCATTAAAATTATTTTTGCTCAGTATTTTGAAAAGAAGAAGTGAAGTTCGATAATGTAACTAATTATATAAATGGATAATACATATGTTATAGAATCAGAGGTTTCCAACCTTTTGGCGTCTCTGCACCACACTGGAAGAAGAAGAGTTGTCTTGGACCACACATTAAATGCATTGTGACACGTAATCACAAAAGAATCTCATAATCTTTGAAGTAATTTATGATTTGGTGTTGGTCCCAGTTCACAGCCATCCTGGGCTGCATGTGGCCCATGGGCTGCAGGTTGGACACCCCTGCATAATATAACTATATAACATGTGATTATATAAAAATAGTTTATAGAATTCATTTTTCCTACTGCATTTCATACAGTCAGTCACTGGGTGTTTTTCTCTCTTTTGCACACTGCCTACATTCAGGTGTCAATTTATTCATCTTTAGCTCCTCTCCCCCAAGCAGAACTCTTTCTTCTTCATACAGTAAGTGCTTTGAACTGCTAATTAGCATATATTTTATACTATCTTGCATTGTTCACACATATTTATAAATCTGTTTGCCTTCTAGACTGTGAGCTGTTTGGGGCCAGAGAGCATCAGAGAGGAATAATCCCTTCCTCTGACACTCAGTCCTCCTTATTTTGCACAGTGTAGATGTGAAAAAACATTTTGGTCGAATGAATGAATGAATGAATGAATGAGTATAATTTCCTGGAGCGGCAGTATTATAAGCAGAGAGACATCTTCACATGTGGTATTTTGACAGCTATCTTCTGCATGGCTCCAGGGAAGCATGCACCTTTGGAAAGAGCTAGAATCACGCTCAAAGCTGTTTGCCTGTCAGGTTCCGTGAAGGTAGAAGTATGCTGAAAATACACACCTCTGCTGTGAAACCTCCTTAACAGGACCTCCATTAATGGAAAATTCCTGATAATTTGAGCAGAGGATAAGGTTTATTTTCACCTATCCTTTTATGAAAATAGGATTATCAAAGAAAATATAGATGAATTTTACCTATGTGAAAATAGATGGGCAAAATAAAACTGGCAATCATATACCAAATTTTCATATGCTTTTGATAAATAAATTGTATTCATTACAGAAGTTTTGCAAATTGCTCTACAAAGTTAAACTAGATCAATTACTGTTTATACTTCAAAGGAATTCTTGACATTTTTTAAAAGGTCTCCCAAATTCAAAATTAACATAGATATGACCAACATTCTCATAATTTTTAAAAGTTTGATTCATGTTATGCTATGAGCATATACTCCTGTGTTGTATTAATAAAACAGTAACTGAGCTTGTGTTCTTGTAAGATGAAGTCAGCAGATACTTTGAGGGTACAGGACGGAGCATGAGCTTGGGGGGCAGCTGAAGGCTTGTGTTGGCGGCCTGCCTCACCTGCTGCCTCAGTGCATGCAAACTTCTATCATCTCCGAGCCAGTGTCTTCATCCCTAAAATGGGGATAGAATTTTAGTGCTGTGTGTCTCAGAATCACTGTGAGGACCAAAAGGAGAACATGAACAGCTTTATTAAGCAACATAGCAATACACATACACATTATGTGTTTATCAACAGCACGCTTTAAAAATCGGTGAATGCCTGTGTGTTCTTCCAGGTGCTATTTAAAAGAAAATAACTTCGTGTCTTCTTTAACAACTTCTCCTCTCTTTTTGTAAGAGTAGGACCAAAAAAGTCTTTATTAAATTACTAAATTTATTTTATTTTTTTATTTTGAAATATAGTGTGCATACTGTGACGGAATGCAGAAGAAAATAAGTATTGGGCTGTGCGAATAATAAAGTGGACAGCTGTTTATTCACTTGTACTTATTTTTACTTAAATTATGTATTAAACTGAAATTATTTTCAGGGATTCCATAACTTATGATAATTTATTTTGATGTTTAAAAATTCTCAAAATTTTATAGTATCAAAAATCATTTGCCAAGGAATATAGTATATGCTGATATCTTTCTTTGATGAGGGCACTGTATTTCTTTCAAAGTACAGCCATCTGGAATGTTTTCGACAATAAAATATTATGCTTTGAGTAATCAAGCAATAACCTTAACACCAGTTACGGGACCAGTATATTGACAAAGATAAAGATAAATGCCATATTATTATCTAAACATGTCGTTAAAAAGCTAGCTATTATCAATTTTTAAAAATTCCATATCTAATTTCCATTTACATAGACAGACTTTCTTAGAATAAGGCAAAATGACCAAAAACACATTTTACTTTTCTTACCCTCACTGCTCACCTTAGTGATTTTTTAGTGATTTGTCTATTCAAGTTTCCGTCCATCTACTTGGCCCCATCTGGTAAGCTGGGAAGGGTAGCTATAAAAACGAGTTCAAGAATATTTTGCATTTGGGTGTGTGAACTTATGTTCCCTGTGAAATGTTTATAATTGGTTAGCCATGCCTGCATTTAACCACTTGTGTTCTCAAAATAAGAAACTGTTGGCGGTGAGGTGAGACCCAAATAACATAGAAATAATTTCATCCATGGAGGTGACTTTCATTAAAGTTCATTTGTTAAGGGGTTCACATTAGACGTTTAAATTAGTGGTTTGCTCAGATTCCAAATGATTTGGGAAAAAAATGTATACTCACTATTTACTGTGGGTTAACAAAATCAAATCTATATTTTAACACGAACAATTCGCATGTTATCTTTTAAAACACAGTTATCTTTCTGTTTGCCCTGGGATAATTATTTAAATACAGTGACTTATAATTTCAATCAAAATCAACATACCTTATACTTCTACATTTTATATTATTTTATTTTTTTCCGAGTAGACTGTTTGTTTGTTTATTTAAATGGGGCTATTTCTATATTTTCAATTCAAACTGTGTGTCAGGCTGACATCTTAAAACAATATAGCCAATGAAAACTTCAAATGAACATGAGATCCCTTTGTGATATTAAATGAGGACTGTAATTCACAGAACCACCAGCTATGGCAGCGAGAGAAGTAATTGGGTTGATTGGCACGTGTGTGCCGTGAGAGCGTATGGTGACGTTCTCATTCCTCAGCACACTGGAGTCCCTTTGCAGGCATTAACTTCTTGGGACAAAGGTGACCTACTGCAATTTTAATTGAAGTTTAGTGGCTCCCATGTATACTGCTAATAAGAGTTGAATAAACGTTGATATTACTTTGGAAGACCAGGCCCCCAAATCTTATAATATTTTTACCTACCTTAAAAATTGAGAAAAGATAGTATATAATATTAAAGGAATTTGTAAATGTAAAAAAAAAAGTTTATAATCCTATAGCTTAATTACAAGTTTTAAGATGATAAATGTTTTGCTAAAAAGTAAAAATATATATATTGCATATTAAGTTGATTGAGATATCATCAGAGTCCTTCAAAGCTGTTTCCAAAAAAGTTATTTGTATTCATAGTTAAACTCTCCACACATTGTATATTTGTTAAATCAATAACAGTTCTTTTTTTTTTTAAGATCTCATTTATTTATTTTTAGACAGAGGGGAAGGGAGGGAAATAGAGAGGGAGAGAAACATCCATGTGTGGTTGCTTCTCACGTGCCCCCTGCCAGGAACCTGGCCCACAACCCAAACGTGGGCCCTGACTGGGAATCGAACTGGCAACCCTTTGGTTCGCAGGCTGGGGCTCAATCCACTGAGCCACACCAGCCAGGGCTTGATAACCGTTCTGAAACACACAGGTAGTTTTATGGGAAAAGATGAAATGGGTTGACATTATGGGACAGTTATCAGCTTTATGTCCTTGGAGATGTTCAGTGCATATTACAATGAAGAATAAATAACATTTATTAGACATTTATTGTACTATGTAGCCAGGGATGTTCTAAGTACTTTACACATATAGCCTTGGCTCATAGTACTTGGTGATAAGCTGTTGAAGACTGTGCATGAGAATCCATGGAAGTGGACTACCTCCCAGATCCCTTCCACAGCTGAGACTGAGTGAATCCACATTCACTACCTAGTGCCTCATGGAAGAGAGCAGATAGGGCTCTCAGGACCAAGGTCATTTTCCCATATTCAAGGAGGCAAAACGGAAAATGCACTCTGTGTTCCTTTGGGGTTAGCATATAATTTTGAAGAAAACTTTCTGTATTTTTTTCCAGGAAGGTTCGCGTAATGCACATACAGATTAGAAATACTTCTGCTATTTCTTACCATGTTTTTAAGCCCTCCATGAGCCCCCAAATATAGTATTAAAGTCCTTTCATTCTTTTTAATATCTTACTTATTGATCTATAATAAAATAACATAAGCTTTAGAGGTTATAAATGAACTCAGGGTAAGAATCTTGTTTTTTTTTTCCTTTCTCTTATTTCCTCTTTTCTTTCTTTTCTTTATATCAGAAACTCAGATCAATAGTGACAAATTTGATTTTACAATGGGAAATCTAATTTCTTATTGAATAGGTAATTTTAAAAAAACCTTTGAAAATATGTGCAGCCTTGAGAGAAAAGTATAATGGCCTTCCTTATGAAATGTTTAGAAAACACAAAGCAATTACCTACCTTTTCTGTGGACTTAGTGAAAAATGGGTATGTTTAGATTTTGATGGTTCAAAAAAATGTCAACATACCCTACTTCCCCCAATATAAAATCTTAGAGAAGTAGAGGTATTCTACAATAATTTCTCAAGATGAAAAATGCCTGCTTTTCCATGCACCCTAACTTTTACAAATTTCCGTAGGAATTCTAGGGATGAAGTCTTCATTTTGAACAGACTTTTGTCTAATTTTCATTGTTTCTTCACATATACATGAATCCCTTCCTATTTGTAGCTCCATATTTTTCCAAAATATTAATCTATGAGTATTTTTAGTTCAATTTAGAATTAACCTCACAAATATGATCATCTTATTAGCATTCTTAATGTCGTGTCATGGCACTGTAATATGAGGACAAATGTGGGATATGACTGAAAGCAGCATAATCAGCCACTTAAAATATTTTTTCTCATTTTTTGTTGAGGCTGTTTTCATCCATTATTAATTTACTGTATACATTCTCTTAGGTTCAATTCCAAGTAATGATGCTGGCTTAATCTGAGTTAAAAAAATAAATTTTTTTTTATAAAGAGGGGACCCAACTCTATCATGAGAATAGTTAATTTACTATGTCCAGTCTAGAGATAAATATTTTTAAATTAAAAAGAAAATTAGATACATGTTGGGATTCATGGAACTTTGAAAACTGAAATATATTTGCAACTAACTATGAAGACAGTTAACTGTGATTCCTTATGTAAATTTTTTAAGAAATTTCTTGAAGGTACTATATTTTAGGTTCATTTCTTTGATACATCTGTGTGTGTGTGCATGTATGTATACATATATACATATACCTTCCTACCTACATACATACATATACACATACATATATTTGTGGGTCTAAAAACAGTTCCCAACTTCAGTCTTTATTTTCAATCTCCATTCCCTCTTCGTTAGAATTAGCCCAAATTGACTAGGAGTTAGATTCAGCTCACTCAAGCAGAACTGTGCCTGGGGGTGTGGAAGGGGAGGAAGTTCTCCATCTCTTCCTCAGAGGTGTGGTTCTGTTTACTTTGGAAAGAAAAGATACAAGTATCTCCTAAAGTGGGTTAGACATGGCAAGACAAGATGATACATTTGCGCTCTAAACTCTCAAGCAGCTGTGAGAATGCCGTATGTGTGAAATTTCTTACCTTCTTAAAAATCTTGATAGAGTTGTAGCTAAGCTTTTAACAGTCAAAAACAAACTGCCGCTGAAGTTTATTTTCTTTTTTGCCGAGTTTTCTGGACCATTGTTCCGCTTGAGGGGCCCTGTTTGTTAGTTTTGGCTGGGGGACCTCTCTTCCTTCAGGATAAGCTCTCCTTAGGCACTTGCACACCTCGTCCTCAGGGCGGCCTAACAGTTTATTCACAGGCCCGGCTAAAGCATAATTCAGCTGCGTGACTTCCTGTCTCAAAGGAGGGGGTGTCGCCAAGGGGGTCTGTATCTCTGCTGTCGATGTTGTGGAAAACTAGAACATTTTTGTATGTTCTCGTGAAAGGCTCCTGCTAGAAGTTTTATTTTGAAGCTGGCTTGCAGCCTTTTTTGCTGTGACTTGGACACTGATCTGATTTTCTGCTTTTATAGCCCCTTTAAAAAAATTAAAATATTTAATTCAACATTAACAGTGCTTACCAGCTACATAGCAGAATACAATCACATTACAAACGTTGTAGTATTAGATTTTATCACCATTTATTTCTTCTAGCCTGTCCAGGGATTTCTTCATGTTCGGTAGAACTAATTTGCAGTCAGACATTGAGGTCTTCTAGAAGGCCAGCAGGCTCCAGAAATTAATTTATCCAAATAACCGATCCCTCCTAGGCCAACCATAGAGGGATACCAAAATGGCCTGAGAAGGCAGAGCCCCCTTTTGAAGTCTGGAATGTTTTGACTGACTTGAAACAGGCGGCTGGAATGAAAGGATAATTTTCAGTGACCCAGGGGAATTTTTTTTTTTTTTTGCCATTTTCAAATATTAGGTAAAACAAAG
This sequence comes from Macrotus californicus, assembly GCA_007922815.1. Lineage (NCBI taxonomy): Eukaryota > Metazoa > Chordata > Mammalia > Chiroptera > Phyllostomidae > Macrotus > Macrotus californicus. The sequence continues at coordinate 3,251 of VMDR010005882.1, read as the reverse complement.
AGAAATTGCTTGCTCTAATTTAGAAAGACTTAGTAATCAGGAAGGCAACCAGACTGAGAATAAAGTTCTAAGGTATAGAGCAGAAGCTTATTTACTAACCCTCGATGACTGGCAAAAATCAAAATTACTATACCATTAGAAAAATCTTCGAGGGGATATATTTTAGTCAACATATCTGTATTTTCATCCCCTACACCTGAATCATTTTCTTAGTATTTTTTTCAAAAGAGAAAGTTAATTGCTATGATTTATTGCCGCCTAAAAACATTGCTATATTTTCATCTTAATTTTATTAAACAAACAGGAGGTTGTAATTTAAAGTAGCCTACTCTATTAAATTAGTTTACTAGAAACACTGAGTTGATATTTCATATTTGTCTAATTTTCAAAAAGATAAATAGATTTTGAAGCCATTAGATCTTTAAAGTAGACTGTTACGTAAGCTAAAGCACAGGACTTTCTAAAGTTTTGTGACTCCAAGTCAGAGTAGTTGGTCCAAGCCATGTTGAATAGATTCATTTTTTAGACTGTAGGCTGATATTCATTGTCACAGAAAAAAATACCTTTTCTGTTTTTAATGAAGAAAATGAATTACAAATAGAACTTGGTAACCAAACAACTGCTCATTAAGATAGAAATGGGAAATTCTTCTTCTTACATAATACATTCAATGTTACCCATAGTGCAATTATGCACTGACATAGTGTACCTAAGAAAAAAGGACTAGATAATACAGTTTAGCAGTTCTGTCTAGTAGTAGATGCCAACTGATTATGAACTTAAGCTTCGTTTTGCAGTTTTGGAGAATTATAATTTGTGCACCGATGAGGCCACAAGCATGCCAATCCCGTTATTGACAACTGCCATTCTTTAACTGGTGAAGTACGTCCCACTTTAATTTAAATTTAAAAAATGTAATTTTATTTACTTTAGCTTGTTGTCAGGTTGTCTTGCTCATTTTGAATTGGCTTGATTGGCACGCTACATTCTCAATGCTGAAGGACCGCACCTCATTTCTCTAAGAGTCATCTTTAATTTTTGCACTAGATTTCCATTTGATTGGCTGCTCTTGCAAAGCCAAAGTACCTGGTAAATATAAGAGAAACCTCTGAAGTCAGTGTTCTTCTGTTGGGAGATGACATTCAGGTTATTCCTAGGTGTTACAGAGAGACAAGATGATTTTCAACATCTTCAAGTTCTTTAGCTCAGTGAAAGTCTGCGTTAAAAATGTCAGTTCCTTGATAAGTTGAAGAAAATAGCCTTTGGAAGAGAAGGAAATAGAGAGGATTAAGTGCCAGGTGACCGGGGCCAGCAGTGTTGACGAATTTAGAATGGAAGTTGAGTTAAGCGACCTTTGGTAACACGAAGTAAGACTCTATGTAAGTACATAGTAGAGATTGGAGAAACGTGCTCGGCCGTATAGAAAAAAAAATCATTTACATGAACTAGCTAAGGATCGACAGTCCTAACTCTCATTATTCTAAAAGCCATAGTTTTCTTCTTGGCTTGACACATTCTGTGCCCTCTTCCCTGCTGGGCAAAAGCCTCCACCTTCTATTTTGCAGTCAAAGGCCAACTTCTGTATGAAGTCTACTTTGGTAGCTCCAACTAGTTGTCTTCTCTCTTCTGTGATCCTTTCAGAGCTCTGCTTAGCCCGCAGTAAGTTAATTTACAAGTAGCTGTTTATGCATCTCTGTCAATGAATGAACTGTGAATTCTTGGGGGAGCTCCCTGTTCTGTGCCTCAATCACTAGCCTATCACTGTTGCCCGGCACTTAGTTGGCTGTTCCATTAATACTGTTTCAATAAAGAAGGAAGGAAGGAGATGAGAAAACACAAACTAAGCACTGGGGAAGGCACCAGAAACTGCCTTTGTGACTCAAGGTCATTTTTATTCACTATACTCATCTCTGTGGAACTGCCTACAGGCCACCTGATCTATAGAGGGGATAACTAGTAAAAAGTGAAAGATCTATATGCTCTGAAGAGAAATCAGAGCATAGAGGGGATAATTACTACAGTTACTTGAATAATTTTTATATCTCATGATCCCTGTTTATTCAAATTTTATTAATCCAACTCTTTGAAAAATATGTATTTGTGTAGGTTGTATATGGTATGTAATATATCAAAGTAGAAATATACTTAGTTTATTTTATTGTTGACTTTTCAAGTAAGAGAAGAATTAGAATTTCAAAAGGAAGTTTAAATTGGAAAGTGTCTTGTTGGGAGTGTTTAGAGTATACAATTATAGTTTTAATAGAGGCTGTAATGTTCAATGGACCATTGTTGAAACGTTTTTGTTTGCTTTTCATTATTTCCCTTACAACAGTCACTCCCATTGCATAAGAATCTTCAAAGTAAGTGGAATGCAAATTTGTGTAAAAAAAAGCCTTGGTTAACATAACTTTCTGAGTTTCCCATCACTGATTTCAGCTATGCTAGACACGGCTCTTTTCCGTCATGCTGATGCCCCGGAATGAACTGTATCAATAGTAAAAATGTGCAAACATAATTAATTCGTTTATTCTTTTGATGTTGTTCATAGTCAACTTGGTTTTGAGCCTGTGGTTAACTGCATAGTTTTACCAAGCCAGAAACAGACTCTTTCTTTATTATAGAAGGATAGATGAAATTTATTTCTCTTAGAGTTAGGATCAAGAAATTGGGAGGCAGAGGGCTGGAGAGGGAGATCAGGGCTTTGGCTCTGAGGTCACGTGACTTGGGTTCTCAGTGGGCACTGTCACTGGCTGGCTGTGGGGCCACAGCCAATCACTTCTCTGGCCTTCCTTATCTGAAAAATGAGCTAATGAGGTATCATGGCATTACAAGAAATAGATGATACAGTGCTTGGCATATGGTAGCTCCTCAACTAACATTGGTCTCTGTCTTCTAGGACAGGTTTGTTCTTTCTTTTACTGGATGCTAAAAATACGTAGCTCATCCTTTCTTTTTTACCTTGCCACCAGGAAGGAAGATCAGAGACAAGTTTGCTGCTAACTATTGGGGATTGTCTTATTCTAGATCTTAGTATACAGTTCTCTATTTTTTGTCTTCTTTACTAATTTTTATGGTTTTGCATTTTCATAAAAGTCCATGCTATTTCTATATAAATAGTACATTAAACTTCAAGCAATGCAATGAATTATTAAAAAGTAAAGCAAAAGAAAACCAGTTCAAATCTTACTATTGACAAATAGCCATTGGTAATATTAGAGGTATGTCATTGCAGACTTTTCTTGAAAGATATG
>VMDR010005881.1:21845-48731 GCA_007922815.1 Macrotus californicus | reverse complement strand
TACGGATGTACAATTCAAAACACGACAAAAAATAGGATATTTAGTGAGAGTGCCTACTGTCATTTAAAACACATAGATTACATGTTTGTTAGAATACCTTCTGGATTTCCTTATTGATCTCAATGACCAATTTTTGTTGTTATTTGGAATACTATAAACATTATATACGTCCTTATGACAGTTTATAAGGTAACACCCATAATAGCAATAGTTTGTCCTTTCTAAACACAAAACAATTTTAAAAAATGTATTGTCTTATTGGTTTTGTTTAAACATGCTCTATATCATAGCCTTTTCTCTGAACACTCTCTATACATATATTGCAATATATTTACCTCAAAACCTTACCTAAGTGAAAATATGCAAGGCATAATACTTCCAGTTGATATTCAGTAGCAGCTTTACCTAGTTTTCATGAAAGTAATTTAACTCTGTTGGTCAGAGTTGTCATTTGTATGTAATTGTGGTACATAAGATGGCAACAGTTATTATGCTGAAGAATAACTTTTAAATAACTCACAATTCTTTAGTGATAAATCACCAATAGAAAGATAGGTCTTCCATTTATAAACTTAAAAAAATAAAGTAATTGTTGATAGATATGTATTTAATAGCACTTTATTACTCATATTTTCTATCTTTTTTTTTATCTTCCTCTTAAAGAAGATCCTTTAACATTTCTGGTAATACTGGTTTGGTGGTGATAAACTCCTTCAGCTTTTTATTGTCTGGGAAGTTTTTTTGTCTGTCCTATGATTCTAAATGATAGCTTTGCTGAGCAGAGTAGTCTTGGTTGTAGGTTCTTGCTTTTTATTACTTTGAACATTTTGTACCAATTCTTTCTGGCCTGCAAAATTTCTATTAAGAAATCAGTCTTGTGGGAGCTCCCTTGTAGGTAACTATCTGCTTTTCTTGTTTCTGCTTTTAAGATTCTCTCCTTGTCTTTGACCTTTGGCATTGTATTTTATTTCTTTTCTTTTATTTTTTTAAGGTTTTAAAGAAATTTTATTGTCATTCAAGTAGTTTTTTGCCTTTTCTCCCCACCCCTCCCCACCATCCCAGCCCTTCACACCTCCCTCCCCTGTTTTCATGCCCCCTTGTTATTGTCCATGTGTCCTTCACACATCCCCACTTTGCCCCCAGCTGGGGACCTGGCCTGCAACACAGGCATGTGCCCTAACTAGGAATTGAACTGGCAACCTCTTGGTCTGCAGGTTAGCACTCAATCCACTGAGCCATACCAGCCAGGGCAACCTTTGGCATTTTAATTATGATGTGTCTTGGTGTGGGCCTTTCTGGGTTCATCTTGTTTGTGACTCTCCTGAACTTGTATGTCTATTTCCTTCACCAGGTTAGGAAAGTTTTCTATCATTATTTTTTCAAATAGGTTTTCAATTTCTTGCCTCTCTCTTCTCCTTCCATCACCATCATGATAGAAATATTGTATTCTTGACAACCCAATTAAAAAAATGGGCAAAGGACTTGAACAGACACTTCTCCAAGGAGGACATACAGAGGGTCCAGAGACATATGAAAAGATGCTCAGTATCGCTAGCTATCAGAGAGGTGCAAATTAAAACCATGATGAGATATCACTTCTCACAGGTTAGAATGGCCATCATAACCAAATCAACAAACAACAAATGTTGGAGAGGATGTGGAGAAAAGGGAACCCTAGTGCACTGTTGGTGGGATTGCAGACTGGTGCAGCCACTGTGGAAAACAGTATGGAATTTCCTCAAAAAACTAAAAATGGAACTGCCTTTTGACCCGGCAATTTCACTGCTAGGATTATATCCTAAGAGCCCTGAAACACCAATCCAAAGGAACCTATGCATCCCAATATTCACAGCAGCACAATTTACAATAGCCAAGTGCTGGAAGCAACCTAAGTGCCCATCAGTCAATGAGTGGATCAAAAATCTGTGGTACATTTACACAATGGAATTCTACGCAGCAGAGAGAAAGAAGGAGCTCCTACCTTTTATGACAGCATGGATGGAACTAGAGAGCATTATGCTAAGTGAAATAAGCCAGGCGGTGAGGGACAAATACCATATGACCTCACCTTTAACAGGAACCTAAGCAACAAAATGAACAAGCAAGCAAAATAAAACTAAAGACACTGAAACTAAGATCAGGCTGACAGTGACCAGAGGGGAGGGGAGGGGGGTATAGGGGAAAAGGGTGAAGGGTTTGCAGGAACAATTATAAAGGACACATGGACAATAACAAGGCGGGGGGGTGGAAACAGGGGAGGGAAGTGGGGAGGGCTGAGGTGGTAGGAAAAGGCAGAAAACTGTACTTGAACAACAATAAAAACAAGAACAACGACAAATGTTGTATGCTTGAAATTATCCTCGAGACTTCTTGCACTAGCCTAATTTTTTTTTGTTAATGTTTTTTCTTTTTGCTGTTCTAATTATTTTCTGCTTCCTTATAGTTCAAATTGTTGCTTTGATCCTTTGCTTCATCTACTCTACTGTTGATTCCCTGTAATGTATTCTTCATTTCAGTTAGTGTATTCTTTACTTCTGATTGGTTATTTCTTTTATGGTTTATATGTCCTTTTTTTATACTGTTGAAGTTCTCACTAGGTTTCTTGAACATCCTCATGACCATTGTTTTGAACTCTGTATTTGGTCATTTGCTTGCCTCCAATTCATTTAGTGTTTTTTTTCTGGAGTTTTCTCCTATAAAGCCATTTGGAACCTGCTACTTTGTTTCCTCATTTTGCCTCCTTCCCTGTTTGCTTCCATGTATTAGGTAGAGCTGCTATGTCTCCCAGGCTTGGTAGAGTGGCCTCATGTAGCAGGTGTCCTGTAGGGCCCAGTGGCATAGCCTCCCTTGTCACTTCAGCTGGCATTTCAGTTGTGCCTCCCATGTGGACTGTGTGCAACCTCTGGTTGTAGTGGAGCCTTGATTGCTATTGGCTCATCATTGGGAGGGTTGGCCTCCAGGGCGATTGCCTGTGAGGACTGGCTGCAACTGCAGTGGAGGAGCTGCTGTGCAGGAGCCAGCCCCACAGAGCAGGACTTGCTTCCATGGGCCTTGGTGCCCATTGAATCCATCCTTTGAGTGTGTGGCTCTTGGGGTGGTTGGGTTGTAATCCAGCATGGTCTGAAGCTGTCCACCAGGTGCACATACTCTGGAGCCTCCTAGGAGGTGCTGGCCATGGTCAGCCACTGTCTGTGCCCTGCCCAGGGTCACCTGACATGAGCTACATTGCAGTCTGCAGATGGCTGCTTCTTGTGCTGGGCTTGTAAGTGCTTGGGAGAGGCCAAGCTGTGAACAGAGGCTGGCTGCCTCAGTTAGTGCCTGGTCTGGGGCCACCCAACAAGAAGTATAGGTACTCAGAGGCCAGATGCTGCTCATTTCAAAGATTTCAGGAAAGCCAAGTGAGGCTGTTTGTATGGGAGAGACCCCGGAAACTGTTTGGGTAGGCCTGCAAGTTGGGCTGGGAGGGGTCTCAGGGTATCACCAGGGTGGGGCAAATGACCAAAGAGAGGTCAGTGCCCCTGCCTAAATTGTCAGATATTGCATGTTTTAAAAATTTTGCAGCACGCTGGTTGAAAATTTCTGCATTAGATTGTCAAATAAAAAAAATGACAATTGCCAACACAATAACCATCTGGTGTTAATGTTCTGTCTTGAACCATAAATACATAGGTCATATAATAGAATTGCATCTTATTGGTCATGTTGCATAATAAGGTTGCATCTGATCGATTAATTCTTGGTAACAGAAATCCTACGTACAAGTATAGATACCTGATTTTTTTTTTTTGCCCCACCCCCAACCCCCGACACCTGATTTTTTGAAAAAGTCACTGTGGAGCAATAAGGGTAGATAATTACTGTTATTATTTTTTTTGTAAATCAAAATTATATCTTTTTATTGTCAGATTGGCAAAAATATATTTTTTGGTGTGCTACAAAATTATAGTAATTGGTTTGTGTTCCATGAGATGAAAAAGGTTGAAAATTACTGCCATATACTGTCCTATTACAGAAGAAAAATAAACTTGAACAGCAGAGAGGCTTTACCCTTTTTATTTAGCATCTCATAGTTTAATGCTTGGTTTTGGATAAGCTTTATTTTTTCATTTGAATATATCTGGAACAAAAGATTAGACTTATGACCTACTACGAGTGCTACTAAAGCTCCGGAAGCTCAGTTTTCTTCAACTTTGCTGTTCCATGTGGTGGAACAGCTGACCACAAAAGATCGTGGTAAGCCTAGTTTTCTCTGTGGCCAGCGTCGAGCTGTGAGATATTATGTGGTAGAATGAGTTACTGAGAAGTAGAGCCCAGGTGTAATGTGATGGTGTAGATATTGGGGAAGCTTTACTTCATAGTTTTTATTGAGTTTTGCTATGTGGCCGGCACCAATGCTGGATACTTTCAAGAAGACAAAAATGTGTGAGATGCAGTCCTGGAAATTGGAGAGCTTACAGTCTGGATCAATGGTGCCCAGTCAGGGGTGATTTTGCCTCTAGCGGACATTTGACAACACCTGGAAACACTTTGGTTTTCACAGCTGAGAGGAAGGGTGGGTGTCAGGGTGGGGGAGGCGTTGCTGCTGGTCTGTAGTGCAGAGCGGTTGGCGCTGCTGCTAACCCTACAACACACAGCGCAGGCCCCACAACAAAGACTAATCTAGCTTAAAATGTCAATGGTGGTGCCACTGAGAAATGCCGTGAAAGCTGAAACCTACAAAAAGAGATTTTAATGACCATCTAGTTAAGCACCACAGTGCAGGACAGGGCACGTGTTCTTTGGGAGCCCAAAGGACAAGCTGGGAGTGGATTGCAATGTGGATTTTTTTGTTTGTTTTTCACTCCGGAGGCAGGCAAGGTGTCTGTGAGAATAGAACAAGTGGAAGAAGTTGGTGCAACAGGAACGGGTGAATACTGAGGGTCAGAGTAGAGTGGACCATATGATGGAAGGCCTTGGAAATAAGGGGAGGCACACTCTAGTTGTCATATGTGGTTAAAGTCTTTTTAGATGCTGAAGGTGTAGAGCCTTTAGCTGAGACAGACCTTTAGGGAAATGAGTAATACAATGGATTGAAGCAGAGAGAGCTCTGAGGCAGGGGATTTAGCCAGTTCATTCAGTCACTGAGCAAACACTGGTTGCCCAGTGATTAAGAGCAGAGACCCTGGAGTCAGCCTGCCTGGGATCCCGTGCTGGCCCTCCACTTACAAGCCCTTGACTCTCAGCAAGGAAGATCCTCTTTGTGGTTGAAATTCGTCATCTGTAAAGGGGCCTCTACTTCACAGAGTCATTGTGAGGAATAAATAAATTAATACAGAAGTACAGGGGAGGACTGATGAGGGCTTGAACTGGGCTGGTAACGGGAAATACAAAGTAAAACGCCAAACAATTTGAACAGATTAATGGGAGATTGAATATAAAGGATGGGGCTCAGAAAGAATCTTAAGATTTCTATGTAGACTCATACACACACAGACATGGGGACATTGGACTGGGAAAGTGACAGAATAGTTTTCTTATTGGGACTAGTGAGGAAGATGGTGATTCTGGTTGGGCAAAAGGTAAGACAGTGGCTGAAATAAAGAAATAAAAAGCCTTTTGTATCCATCACTAAAAATCATGTACATGTAAAAAGTTATTAATTCTAAAAGAGGCACCTAGCTATCTAACCCATAATCCTACCTGATTTTCTGGGGATTTTCCTTCTTTTGAATCTATGAATTTTAGAGTTTGAAATATTATAAGCATATGGAAAAATATAGAGGATAATAAATCATGCCAGTGAGTATTCAAGGACTAAAGTGACCATTATGGATACTTTTTTTGGCCTGGAAGCTATTACAGATGCTCCTCAGCTTATGATGGGGTTATGTCCTGATTTTGAAAGTTAAAGATATTGTAAGTTGAAAATACATTGAACCCACCTAACCTGCCAAACATCATAGCTTAGACTAGCCGACCTTGTAGGGGTTCAGAACACAAGATTAAAAAAAAAAAGCTGGCAACTCAGGACACTCCAGAACATTGGTTGTGTGATCGCGTGGCTGGCTGGGGGCTGAGAGGTAAAGTAAGTTTCGGACCTACACTTGACATTGCATGCAGCGGTGTGGTGGTTACTAGTGGCCCTAGTAAGAGCAGTTTTGGGGAAAGGGTAGGGACAAAAACTTGAATAGGTTCAGAGAAAATGGAAGGGGAAGGATTGGAGACAGCAAGTAAAGACTACTCATTTCTAGATTGTATATAAATGGGGAGCAAAGCTGAAGGAAGAAATAAGATCAAGAGTGTTGTTGTTTTTTTAACGAGTGAAGTAACAGCGTATTTGTTTGCTGATGGTAATGATCCAGTAGAGAGAGAAAGATGGTGATGTGGGAGAGGGAGGGAGTATTTTTAAAATTTTGAGTTTGAGCCCTGGCTGGTGTGGTTCAGTGGCTTGAGTGCTGGCCTGCAAACTGAAAGGTTGCTGGTTTGATTCCTAGTCAGGGCACCTGCCCGGGTTGTGAGCCAGGTTCCCAGCTGAGGGTGCATGAGAGGCAACCTATTGATGTACCTCTTGTACATTGATGTTTCTCTCCCTCCCTTCCCATCTCTCTAAAAACAAATAAATAAAATCTTTTAAAAAATTGAATTTGAAAACCTTCACATGGGGCTTTGGCATAGCATTTTGCTACAATTTACACCACACGTTGACCTACTTCACTCATTGTGTAATCTGTATTTTACTTTGCATCCCCTGGCCTGGATAGATACGGATGTCTTTAAGGCTGAAAGACAACACTGGAATGAATTGGTATGAATGTAAATTAAAACCACTCCTGCCAGAGTAGACAGAGACCTCAAGTGCCAAGGTACCCTCTTTCTAAGGAGTGTTTTGGCAATGTTTTCAGGCAGACACTACCAGGCAAAAACTGACACAGTCAGAAGCAGTTGAAATCCAAACACCTAATAATACAGAATGTTGTGCAGATTTTGGGACTTAAATTCATTTTATTTTAGTCTCCAGAAATAAACCTTGGGATGGTCCTTGGAAAATGAGCAGTTTCTGAGTACAGGAAAAGGAAGAGTGAAAGTAACAAAATTGGGGTGAGTGGTGGAGCAGCAGTGGGAACACAGATGAGTAATTGCCTGGGATTGCACTAGGGCAGTACTTTTTAGAAATACTCTCCACCGGACCACTAATGTGTCTGTAGCCCAAAGACTGAGAAATGGTTATGTCCATATCAGAGAAAATCAAGTAACCGATACATGAATTTAGATTTAGAAGGTCAACTTCTATCAAAGCAAAGGAAACTAATATATATTAATTACTTTGCTGAATTGCCTTATTCTTATCCCCACTATTCTACCCTGGAAAGATGGTCTGTAGGGATTAAATGGGGTAGCTAGCATCCCTGCAGAGGTAGCCTGAAAGATAGTGCTGAAATACAGTCCTCTAAGTACATCAGTCTGTCCACTTCATTAGGACATGACAGTCTCAGCATTGATGTACATTGACTCATGGGCAATGGCAAAAAGTTGGCCTGCTGGTTGGGAACACTGAAAGAGCAAGATCAGGAGACTGGTGCCAAGGAGATCTGGGGGGACAGAATGTATCTGAAACTCTTCCAGTGGGGAAAGATATCTACAAAATGATCTCTTTTTGTGGAGTCAGCCTTTTCTTGGTTTCGTTGATGCTTGCTCAATAGTTCTCTAAATACTCTTACAATGGGTCCCATAATTCAGAAGCAGCTGGCTTGATAGGACAGAGGAAGGGTCTGCTAATGGCTCAATTACTACAATATCTAGGAGACAATGTCTTGCAAAGTTGGAGTGGTGTCCGATAAGATGCAGTTAGTGCCTTAGACCAGCAGCAAATACCTGACCAGAATGCATCAGTCTGGGAACAAAGGAGGAAAGATTGGAGAGGCCCCTCTCACCATTCAACCTCAAAACTCTTTGGAATATTGTTGTTCTCTTTCCCTCTGACCTTGGGTTTGGTGGGTTTGGAGATTTCAGTGCCCAAGAGAAGAAATCTTTTCTTAGGGAATAATGGAGGTTGAGTGCCCTCTGGCCATTTTGGGGTTCCTGTGTCCCTGGACCAGGCACAGAAGGAGTCAGCATAGCTGGAGTGAACATCCTGGTTACTAGGAGGAAATTGGGTTGGTGCGTCACAATGGGGACAAAGAGGGCTTTGATGCTGAGGGATGGACTCTGCTGGGTGTCTTCACTTTGTGCCCCTCTTCTATGTTCTAGGACTTTAGAGTTGACACTAATTTAATCTTCTCAATAACCCTATAATAATCATAGGTCTTCTTTACTACCCTCATACTATATATACAACATTGTTCTAGGTACTTTACCTGAATTTATTTGATTAATCTTCACAGTATCTTATAGGCTAAGTATGCTATTATTCTCATTTTACAGATAAGGAAACTTAAGTGCAGAACAATTAAGTAACTTGCCCAAACCCACAAAATTAGAGGTTAATCTCTGCCCTGTAAGGCTTCTCAAAGGGGGCAACTATGATTATCTCGTTTTTACAGATAGAAAAACAAAGAATTAGAGAAGGAATTTATCCCAGTTGTAGTGACCCCACAGCTAGGATTCAAACCCAGACCTGTCTACCCTCAAAGCTAATGCTCATGTCTAGCCCTGGCTGGTGTGGCTCAGTGGATTGAGTGCTGGCCTGTGAACCAAAGTGTTGCTGAGTTGATTCCCAGTCAGGGCACATGTCTGGGTTGTGGGCCAGGTCCCCAGTACGGGGTGCGTGTGAGAGGCAACCACACATTGATGTTTCTCTCCTCTCTTTCTCAGTCCCCTCCCCTCTGTCTAAAAAAATAAAATAAATAAAATCTTTTTTAAAAAAGAAAAAAGCTAACGCTCATGTCTAATGCATGCTCTTTCCATCATAATGCTTTATTTTCCGGTGTGAACAGAAGAAAGAGCTGACTGTGAAAGGCAAATTCTATGAACATAAAACATTGTTTTGATAAATTCAAAATTTAGTTATGGTTTAAGAAAATGCACACGATCTAATTTAAATCAAATAAAGATTAAACTTGACAATAAAAGTGTAAGCATTTTTACTAATTTACTAATTTTTTTGACCCAAATTTACTAAGCTTTTTCTTTAGTTTTACTTACTTTAAGTGAACTTACTAAAGTTTTTTCTTTAAATGTTTAGTTTATATTTGGACTTAATCCACAGAAACTTTGAAAGCCAAAACTCATACATATTTAAAATATAAAAAGTAAAATAAATACATGAAAATATATTTTGTATAAAATACATCAAATTATATTATTACAGAAGATATTCTATTAAATAGAAAATATAATTTTATTTTTTATTTTTATTATTTTATGTAATATATTAAAAATATGTGTTAAGGAAGTGTGATGACCTAATTCAAAGTCACTGCTAGCAAATTTTTAGGAGAACACTGTTTTGGAATTCTATTCTTTTGTGCATCTATTAGCTGACATTAACCCTGACCAAGGGAAAGTAGAATGCAGTGGTCATTGGTCACAGACTGAGGAAATGCACAAACCAGACCCGGGGGGAAGAGCCTGAGAGGCAAAACCACATTTCTCAGGGTGCCAGTAACTTACGTTTGCTGCAGTGGCAGACTTGCATCTGCCGCTAGTGAAGGAGGGCGCTGTCAAGGCTGTGCATGTGCTCCCTCATAGTTCCTCTCGCCGCCGCTGCCCTTGGGGATTCCCTCCTTTGGAATAGCACCACCAGCCTCAGCTTTCAGAGACCATGGACCCACGGCTTTCTAACAGTTGAGAATGCTCTGCTTTTCAGATAATACCATCCAGTCAATTTTCTGTTGTTGCTGTTGCTGTTCTGTGCAGAAACGGTAAGTCTACTTTCCGAGGCCAACTTATTGGAAATGGATTTATTCAGTTTCTTTATTGCCTGTTGACTGTGAAATGTGAATTTTCTGAACATAAAACATCATTTTGATAAATTCAGAATTTATTTATGGTTAAAAAAAGGAAATTATCTTAGTTAAATCAAATAAAGATTAATTTCTTTGCATCTCTTGGTGCCTGTCCTGGGAAACCCTTCTCCCATTTTTCCCTGTTGAATGTCTCTTCATTTAAAACCATAGGTCAAATGTCAGGTCTCCTGTGATCCTTTCTTAATCCTCTTGGATTTAATTGCTCCTTCCATTGTGTTCCCAAAGCATGAAATTTTGTTCTTTATTTAATATTTATTTCATGTATCTTATTTATATATCTGTGTTCCACACCATAATTTTACCCATTATGGGCAAGAATTGTCTTATCATTTGCATATCTCCCCATGACTAACACTGTGTTTCATACAGTGTGTCCAGTGATGATAGTCTAAGAATAAAATCCAAGGCACCGTGAAAATAGTCACAGCAAACATTCAATGGGAGTGTCTAGTATGTCAGACTGCACGAAGAGGTTTGCATTTATTAGCTCAAGCAACTCTCAAAACCTATGGATTTTTACCATCCCCATTTGACAGATGAGGAAATCGAGGCTTAGTGGGGTTATGTTGCTTGCCCATGGCCACACTGTGAATGGTAGAGGTGGGATTCAAACTCCTGTCTTAATTACTATGTCGTGTCTGCTTAAAACAGCTGACACCATCCAGTGAGGAGATGGATGTAAAATAATAAGCCCTGTGCCTGACACAGAGTAAGTTTTTGATTATCATGATTATAATTTTGCGTCCTTGATATTCATTAGGCACTGTACAGGGCAGGTGACATATGTTTCCTCAGTTTTATTTCATAACAACTCTACATGCTCTTCGCATCTCAGTTTCCGGGTAAGAAAAATCAGGTTCTGAGAGGTCGTGACTTGCCCAAGGAAATGGAGTTAGTCTTCTTCATTTAAAAAAAGCCTTTGGAAAGAGACCTGGATTTTTGTTCAAGTTTTGTGATAATCTAGTGGGTTTATAGATAACTTGAATAAAAATAATTACTTATTGCTTGATTATTTTTTAATGTTAGGCAAGTGAGAACACAAATAAGCTTGAGCAAAGATGAAGAACTTTCAGAAACATACACTCAGCATCGCAGGCGGTGGTTCAGTGACTTGCCAATTAAGAAGCAAGTAAGTATCATTTCAATGGCGGCAGGGGTGGCGGGGTGGGGTGGTGATGGGGGGAGAGAGGAAGCTTGCTTTTCTAGGGTCTGCTCCATGAGATACTGTTTGTTACCATGTCCAGAACCTAATATCATGCTTGGCACATAATAAGTGCTCAATAAACATTTAGTGAATGAATTTTCTAGAAGAAAGAGACAAAAGATCAGCTAACATAGCCCTCTGCTATATTTTGGAAGACTTTGAAACTGGACAGTGAATAAGAAAAAAGAATGTATTCTGGGTGCTGCCATTCTGAGGCCAGGAGTAATTTTCAGTTCGGTGTTGGGAGGAAGTTTTCTTAGGAAGCATGGTGAACCCAAACACAAGCTTACAGCACGTGGAAGAAAGAGCTGCTTTTCTTTTAACACGAGACAAATCCTAAAGACAGAGTGAAACTATTAGGGAGGAAATCAAGCTTTAAGAATTATGACCTGAAAAAACATCTAATGCAATACTGACAGGAGAGTTTGTGATTTTGAAAATTTATAAAACGATGAGTGTGTTGCTGGATCTGAAAGTTGGTTTATAGTTGGTCATTTCCTATGTTGATCGCGCTCTGGCGTCTGCCTCGGTACAGCTGAACAGAAGAAGGAAGGCAGCAGGCAAATATGCTCTATGCTCTTCTTCTTCCTTCTTCCTTCCTCTTCCTCCTTCCTTCTTCCTCCTTCCCCTCCTTCTTCTTTTTATTGTTGTTCAAGTACCGTTGTCTCCATCTTCCGCCATCACTTTCCCCCTCCTGACCCACCCCCACCTCCCACCCTCCCTCCTTCCCTCTTTGGCTTTGTCCTTTATTCATGTTCCTTGATGACCCTTCCTCTTCTTTCCCCGTTATTGCCCTCCCCTCTCCTCTTGTTATTGTCAGTTTGGAACCTAATCAACAAAACAAACAAGCAAGCAAAATATGACCAGAGACATTGATAGGCCTCTTCTTATTAGGACACATTGCTAAAACAGTAGTGCAACTACTCGCTGCTTGCTTTTCCCAGTCCAACAGGGGCCGTGTGCAACCATCAAAACGTAAGCCGCTGCCTCCCCTCCCATCCCCTGAGGTTGCTAAAGAGAAGATCCGAGTCAAGGCGCTGTATGATTTTCTGCCCAGAGAGTCCTGTGATTTAGCGTTAAAGAGAGCAGAGGAATACCTGATACTTGAGAAGTGTAATACCCACTGGTGGAAGGCAAGAGACCGTTGGGGGTAAGATTTGTGGGTCCTTATCGAATTCCTCCTCTTTCATCCCCTAAAGTCTTCTGAACCATAAAAAAGACAGTTTAATGGCTCCGTTTCTCCAGGCTGATAACTCTTCCTCCCATGTGAGATTAAACCTGCCCTCCACACTTCCCCATCCGAAGGAGACCACTGCAGCTCTGTGATTTTGGCAGACCCTTCGAAACAGGGGGACCTGGCTTCACATCCCAGTGCTGCCACTTACTATTGTGTCCTCTGGGCAAGTCACTTACCCTCTCTGTTTCCATTTCTTTGTTTAAATTGAGCTATAATTGACATATAACATTGTAGTAATTCCAGAAATACAACATAATGATTCAATATTCATATATATCGTAAAATCATCACCAGAATAAGTCTAATTAACATCTGTCACCATAGTTACAGAATTTTTTTCTTGTAATGAGAACTTCAAAGATTCAGTCTCTTAGCAACTTCCAAATCTGCGATACAGTACTATTAGTTCTAGTCCCCGTGCTGTATGCACATCTCCGTGACGCACTGCTTTTGTCACTGGGAGTTTATGTCTTTGGACCCTCTTCACCAATTGCGCCCACCCCCACCCCACTCCCCCATCTATGGCAACCTCCCATCTGTTCTCTTTATCTATGGCCTTTTTTTAAAATGAAAAATAAATTTTTAGATTCCACCTATAAGTGATGTCATACAGTATTTGTCTTTCTCTGTCTGACTTATTTTACTTAGCATAGTGCCCTGAAGTTCCATCTACATTGTCACAAATGGCAAGATCTAATTCTTATTATATGATTTGGCCATAAATAAGAATCAGATCTTGCCTTTTATATATATCTTGTCATATATATTTATATGTATTTATTTATATATATAAATCTTTATACACACACATACGCACATACACACGTATATATGAATGAGGGGAAACCCCCAAAAAGAAATTTATTTATAAAAAAATATGTATTTTTACATGTTTAAATTTCAGTCACTTTCAAAGTACTCTCCATTTCATGCAATATAGGTACCAAGATGTTTTTTCCACTGCTCAAAACAATTTTTGAACTCATCAATTTTGGTGCCTTTTAGTGCTTTTACCGTTTTTTGTTTCACCTCTTCCACATTGGCAAAACATTTCCCTTTGAGGACTTTTTTCATCCAGGGAAACAAACAAACAAGAAAAGTCACTCAGGGTGAGATCAAGTGAATAGGTAGGGTAGAGCATGGGGGTCATGCCATTTTTGGTCAAAAGATGCTGAACACTCAGCACGGTGTGGGCAGGTGCCCTCATAAATCACTCATTATGAAATGGGCAGATATGTTGAAAGAATCTTCAAAAAATGCACTGAAGCAGAACACAGCCTCTCACAACAACACCAGCTGGCACGCTGACGCAGATGGATTCCCAGAACTCTCACCTAGCAGGGGAGGCTTGTACTACAAGGGCCCCACCCTCCAGAAGATAATTCCAGTTTTTCACATTTTCTTTATCCATTCTTTCATCAATGGATAATTAAGTTGGTTCCATATATATCTTGGCCATTGAAATTAATGCTGCAATGAAAATTGGGGTACATGTATCTTTTTGAATTAGTGTTTTTTTTCCTTTAGCTATATAACTAGAAGTAGAAGTACTGGATCATATGTTAGCTCTATTTTTAATAAGCTTTTATTTCTTTGTAAATGGGAATAATAATTCCTACCACATTGGTTCTTGCTCAGACTTATATTTTCTTTGGCAATTTGACTTTGTTTTTCCTGTTGTGCTCTGAGGTAGAAACAGAAAGAGTATCTTACTTATTTTTATATTTCTACGATGACTAGTTTTAGAAGTAGGTGTGAATTAAGTAGGAAAGGAAAAAAGACCCTTGGACACAAACAAACTTGGCGTTGGTTGCAACAGACTGTTGATGCCTGAGTCCTGGGCAGAGAAGGGTTCTGAGGAGTTTCTGGGCTCCCTGGGAGAGAGTGCTGGCACTGATTCTGATCTTTCTCGAGATTTGGAGACTATAAGCACCTAAATATCAGAAGTATCTATGTTACATGCCCGCTTTCTTTATATTTTCCTGATCGATTGGCTGTCCTACCAGTTCTTGGTTTGGACTCAACATGTGGTAGAGGTAGTTCAGTGGGGAGAGAGTTATATTAGCAGGTACAGACTGTATTTAGCCACTTCTGCAGGTGGCTTATTGACATGACTCAGATGGAAACAACCAATACATTTTAACTTCAAAGTTAATAAGTGAATATTGTTTTTCACAATATGCATCATGATAAATGTTGCCAAAATTCTGCTTTGCCATACCCCCAAATTCAGTGTCTTTCTCGAAACTAAGCACCATTATTCATTTAGCGAATAATCATTTTCAATGCACTTTCTTTTAAAAAAATTTTTATTGGTATTTTATTACAGTTGTCCCATTTTTTTCCCTTTGTCAATGCACTTTCATGCACATATGGAAATATATGGTATAGCTTGCAGATATAATTTACCTAAATCTAATCACACTTCATGCATTGTTCTGAAACTTGCTTTTATTTCCCAATAATATGTCTTGGGGATCATTTTGTAATTTCAAATGTTGGTGAAGGTCTAGGAAAAGAGAATCCTCACCCTGAGGATGGGTAGGTAAATTGGCGTATCTTCCTTCTAGGCAATTTTGCTGTATCTACTGAAAAATGCACACGCTCAGTGACCCAGCAATTTCCCTACTTCGTATCTTTGAGAAATATTCGTACTTGTGCCCAAAAAGTCATGTTCAAGTATTTCTCAACCACGTTGCTGTAATGGGGACTGAGCTAGTGGCTAAACTAGAATAGTTACTCTATCAAATACTCCGCAGCAATTCAAAAGAATTAAGCCAATATCTTCGTATTGCTCTGTTGTTAACCTGATTACTATGATGTCCCAATGGTCATGTAAGTGACCCTTTTTCTCTTTAAAAAGATTCTGGTGTCATAAAACATCCTAAACTACTCACATCATAAGTCAAAATCTTAGTATTTATTATACAGAGATTTTAGTTAAATGTGAAAATGAAAAGCCTGTTTTCCCCTTTTTAACAAATAATTAGTAAAATGAATTTGATTTCCCGACATCCTTGGCATTTGAAAAGAGTTGCTGCCACGGTAATGCCCCAGATGTGCAAATATTTTGATTTTTGCTCTGTCTTTTGTTGCAGGAATGAAGGCTTAATCCCAAGCAACTACGTGACTGAAAACAAACCAACCAATTTAGAAATATATGAGTAAGTGTCCTCCAAAGTACATCCTCTGTTAGTCTATGAAAAGCAGGTACATTTTGGATACTTAGAGGTATAGATACTGGTTTGGGTCTAAAAAAGGAAAAGAAAGTAACACATTCGGCAGCTCTAGCGTAAGAGGTCTTTGATCCTTATAATGATTCAGAAACTTCTTTTTCTTCAACTTAGTTTTGTTTCGTGTTGTGTAGCCACTTTTTTTTTTTTTGTTTTAACAGTGGCAACATGAAATCAAACATTCATCTTGCACTTGTTTTAGTATATGTCCTAAATGGAAAATTAACAATTGAAAAAATGACATTAAATTTCCAATGAGTGGTCAATTGGACTTAATATATAGACACATTACTATAGTTTGGCTCCTGTTTTGAAATGTTTTAGAAATAGCTGAAGACAGGAACTAGGCCAATGCTGTAGTTGGGAAGAACATTTGGCATGTTTGCTGGAGCCTTGCTTAGAAATTTATTTTTGCTATACATTTGGAAGGTAGAGGAGATCTCAGCAGTCCCTTTTTTTAGCCCCTCATTCTGCAGATAAAAGCTCAGGTTGAGAGATTAATTCATATGTAGAGAGTAGCAGAGCTGCGAGTAGTCTTTTACAAGTTCAGGGTTAGTTGAGCCCTCGAGTACCCTCCCTTCGATGCTTGTTTGCAATCAGCATATGCTTCCAGCTGCTCCCGGTCGGTGACATAAACTGAGGCAGGGAGACAGGTGCTACTCTGAGAACCAGGCAGCAAGTATGAACTGAATGAGACAGCCCCCTGGCTCTGCCTTGTTACTGACTTAAGTCCAACCAGAGGCCAGACTCAGCATCTCTCTTCCCTAAAACAGATCTAGTTTTAAGAATTGGTGAATTGTGTGCACTGTATTGGAGAGGAAAAACATGGCCACGGGACACATCTCCAGAGTCTTACTAGACTTCTCTGTCAGCTGTTTCTCAGGCCACTTCCCTCTCCCAAGTCACTGTCCTTGGCTCCATTACAGAGCCTCTTCTCTCACCTCCCCTCCTTCACGCAGCCTGTCGTGCCTGCTCTCTTGACCTGTGTTATTCAGCTCTGCTCTAAAATCCCAGTCTCCACCCAGTGAAACAACGTCCTGGGGTGGCTGCCCCTACCTTCCTGGGAAAACACTTCCACAGCAGACTAATTACTGGTGGATGGCCCGTACGGGTCTCCCTACTGCCTCCAGCTAAAGCTGACCAACTCAAACGGGTCTGTCTCTCTTTTGTCTGTCTTCTTGCTTTTTTTCTTTTTAATAATTGTTTTTCCATTACAGATGACTTATATCAGCTTCAGGTGTACACCCCAATGATTAGACATTTATATAACTTACACAGTGATCACCCTGATAAATCTAGTACCCACCTGACACCATGCATGGTTATTACAATATTATTGCCTGCATTCCCTGTGCTGTACTTCACATCCCTGTGACTATTCCGTGACTACCAATTTGTCCTTATTCCCTTTACCTTTTTCACCCATGCCCCCAACCCATGTGACAAGTGTCAAAATGTTCTCTGTATGTATGAGTCACAAATAGGTCTCTTCAGAGGCCAGATCAGGGAAGTGCTGAGAAAAATGAGAATAGTAAGACTTTTATTTTCATATTAGAATCCCAATTTGGGTTTTCTGGGTGATGAAAGGAGACATGTGTAAAGGCACCTAACAGAGTGGCACAGTCTCCACTCACTAACCAGCAGTCTTTTCCTTTCTTCTAGTTTTAAGTCAACTTGCTCACTGCTAGGCTCGGAGTCTGACTTTAACAGCTTGTTTAGACTGTTGATACTGGATCATTTGAATTAAACTCCTCTGAAGTTAGAATGACCATCTCATTTTCCTTGAGCCTTGATTTATGTCTTCAAAAGTTATTTTCTTTAATGACTCTAGCTGTGCGAAGGCTGCCTTTTCATTTTATTGCTATTTCTTTGAAAAAAAAGGTTCATTAAAGTATAGATATAATAATATCACTAAAAGTTGCCCACCCTTTACTATGTGCCAAGCACTGTTCTACTGCCTGGGCAGGAGTTATGGCCCTAGGTTGGTGGACTGTGGTGTGGACCCAGAAATCGGAAAAATCTGGCTTCAAGTCTTCACATTGCCTCCGACTCGGGCTTTGGCTGTAGGCAAACTTACCTAACGTCTCGAAATCTCTGAGTGATCTGGAAACTGGGGACAATAATACCTGTCCCAGACAGTACATAGTAAATGTTCAATAATTTCTAACAATTATCATTGTTTCCTTGAACTGTGAAAATAACAAGAGAGGCATTAACAGTGTGAACCACCTTGCCTAGTCTTACAGGTGTGCTACGTGGCATTGTTATCCCAGTCCCCTGAATTCCTTTACTTGCTCGATCTTTGTTTACTGTGCACTTACGATGTACCACATGTTAGCTTTTTTAGACATGAGAGATGCAACCCAGAACGTACAGAAGCAGTCCTTGTTTCCATGAAACTTAGAGCTTCATGGGGCCATAGACATTAAACAGCTCCAAACTCACACCTAACTATGTAATTTTAAATTGTAATGTTAGGAGGGAACAGTGTGGGACACTAAGGAGAAATCAGTGGAGAAGGGGTATAATTTAGATGAGGGGAAGGTTGGGGAAGACCTTTCTAGGAAGTGGCTGAGGCTAAAGGTGGTCAGGGGGCCGATAGGGGAAGGAATGAGACATCAGTGTGGGCTTCTGACATCTCAGGGGAACGTTTATATGTAGAAATATTTACCTTGGTTTTAAATGAATATCCAGTGATCAACAATACAATGAATGTATGGGTTGGTTTTTTCTGTAAAATAAGAGACACAGTTTTCATTTTCACCAATAACTTTATTGATTTGGATATTTTGAGTATGTTGGCTGTCTCCCATGTGGTATAATGTTAGTCGTTCTCAATTAATGTCTCAATTTGTTCACTATCAACTTCAGCTGGCCTACCCCACCGTGCACCCCATTGTCCAGGGAGAAAGCTCCAGCACAAAGCTTCGCAAACCACTTCTGACCCGTTTGATCAGTCACAGCACCTTCTCCACACACTGCACAAATCTTTTTTTGTGTTTTAGTTGCGTTTTTATCCTTCTTGAAATAATGAAGCATAGTACGCCAAAAGTGTTGCTTATTTTCTTCCATCTTCAATATTAAAATGGCTACAAAAAATTCACAAATTTTTGTTTCTGTTTTTGTTTTTTTTTAAGCTAAACTAACTTCCTCCCAGGATCAATCTGGATTTACAACTAAATTGTAGAGAAATCATTTTTTTTTTTAGAAATTCTTTTTTTTTAAGATTGTTTAATTTATTTTTAGAGAGAGAGAAGGGAGGGAGAAAGAGGAGAGAAACATCAGTGTGTGGTTGCCTCTTGCACTCCCCCGACCAGGGACCTGGCCCATATCCAGGCATGTGCCCTGACTGGAAATCGCACCAGCAACCCCTTGGTTTGCAGGCCGGTGTTCAATCCACTGAGCCACACCAGCCAGGGCTTTATGTTATTTTCTAATGCACACTAATATGACAGCTGTCCCAATACAATCTAACAAAATTGTTTCAAATGAAGTTAAAGACAACTAAGAGCTACTAGAGCCATCTTATGGAAAAAAACAAACAAACTTTTTGGCCAACCCAGTAAAAACCTAGTTTTCAGTAAGCCTTCAAATTCAGCTTGTAAATCTTTATATACTATTTATAAATATAAAATTATAAACTATTACCTTAACTCACACTCAACATATTAAATCTCCTTCTACAATCAGTTCTATTTATAAGCTCAGTTAATTAAATTTCCTGAAACGTTTAACTTCATTGATAAACTGAATAAATTCAATTTTCTTTTTAAATACTTCATATGCCAGACATGGCAAATTTGCAATTGTAATAACTGTAAGTCCCTGCACTATCCTGGAAATTCAATAAACTAAACTTTTGTGGCAAATCAAATAAATTAAGCTTATGTGGTAAATCAAGCATACAAATATTTTAAAAATGAGTCAAATTCTCTTAAACTTCAAATGCCAAGTTTAAGATTAATTTTAAGTTTTAAATCAGAGGCAAACCTAATATGCCAGAGTCTCTTAAAATTCCAGATATTTTAAATATCAAACATTGATTGTCCTGACCTTGACAGAAGTATGGGTCTGATTTATCTCATTATCTCTAGACAATATTGTCTAGGTATGAGTTACAACCTAACTGATAAAAAAAAAACCAAAAGCAAAAAAACCACTCTTCTAACTTTTACCATCTGGTTTAATTCTAAAACGCCACACCCACACCTCCTTAAGTTACACTCATCCAACGTCATTCCTGCCTGTGGAGCCCTGCGTTATTTTAAAGAACCCTAAATTCACCACATATTTCTATCTGGCTCTTTGGTTACTGCTGTGAAGCCGTTCTAATGATGTGCACACCGATTTTAAATTTACATTTAATTAAAACAATATATTTACTGATATTATTTATTACTAAAATAAGTACAAAGCAACAAAGCTAACACTGATATGATAGTGGGTGAAAAACTTTTAGAAAACATGCAATTTGTGCTCACTGTTAAGAAGTGCCATTAGGCGGTTTTATTTTTCACAGATACAATGTGTTAGTGAGCTGTAATCATTACTCTTTTTTTAACACACATATTTCACAAGTTCGCAGCTGGGGGCCCCTTTAAACTGACACCCTGCATCTTTAACTCTGTAACAGGAGGTCTCCCACTCATCTTGAAATTCCCTCACGATATTAATGTTCATTAAAAAGTACTAAACACTCACAGTTGAACATCACAGTTACTCTTCTTCCCACTAGTGATAAGTAGTCATATTATTTTATCTAAAATCATCTAATTATCCCTATTCTCTGGGGTTCATCTTTTTCAAGGTTCGTTTTAAGAGCATTAGTATTTTTAATGCCTGGCCATTTTCATTGAGTGGCAGCTTCCTACTCCTGGAGGCCAGGGGGACTCCATCCTCAAAGCTGGGTGTGAGTTTCCTTCAGCCGCCATCCGGCCCGCCCGCTGTGACCAGCGCATGGGCACACACGCGGTCTTCCTTCCCCTGTCCATAAAACAGCACTCCCAGTGACATTAGATTAGCTGCTCTTAAAAATCTTTTTCTGAAATGAAAGTTTTTCCGCTGTTCTTTCTCTCTCCTTGGTTCTACCATTTCCTCTTTCTTGTACAATGTTTGCTTACTGACTCAGTATTGTCATACCAAACTGTTTATTTAAATTACAATATTATTTAATTACGATAACTGTGTACGCTTCTGGTAATTCTAAAGCAGCGATTTTCAACCGGCGTGCCGGAAGAATTTTTTAAATATGCAGGACCTGACTATTTAGCAGAAGACTGACTTATTTTCCTTTAGATTGTCAGATTTAAAAAAAATGACAACAGCCAACACAGCAATAGCTGTCCTGTGTGAATGAATCAAAATTATACCTATTTTTTGTCAGATCAGCAAAAAAATAAAATACTATTTTGGTGTGCCACAGAATTTTAGTAATTACTTGATGTGTGCTGTGAAATGAACAAGGTTGAAAATCATTGCTCCAAAGTCTGATAGGACCTGGTTTATGCAGAGGGAACAGCAAGCTCGGAGGCAGGAAAGGGCTTGGTGAATTCGAGGAAAGAAAGAACCCCTAGTGGCTGAAGCTTAGTGTGTGAGCAGAGAAGGAGGCGACAGGTGAGGCCGGGGAGGGTGTGTGCAGCAGGGTCACATACTGATTGTACCTTTACTTTACCCAACTGCCACCTTTACTGCCAGTCAACACTTGAAAATATGAGAAAAGTCAAATAAGTTAGAGTCGGTTTTAATTTTGGAAAGGTAACATAGCACATACAAAAGCATGCAAATGAGAAGTTCCCGAGTAGAAAGAATCAAGTATTTTTTAGTTTGTCTACCAAAGCTCAGCGAAATGTTTATTGAAGATGATGACTTCCTAACCATACACCTTTCATGGACATTTTCAGGAGGTTAAATTGTTCAAAATTGTATTCAAAGTGTGTGTCAGAAAGTTGAGTTGAGATATTATAGAATAAACTAGATATTGCAATTAATTTAGTCTACTAGACTAAATTAACTGATTCTAATAGTACAGTATTATCTATCTGAGTTTTTTTAAAAAAGCACTCAATTTTCTAAAAATCATTTCTGGAGTAAGTTCTTTAAAACAAGAAAAATGGAACAGGTATTTTTTTTTCCCGGAAAAAACTAAAATTTAAAAATCATTTTTATTGCTTTTACAGATGGTACCATAGAAATATTACCAGAAATCAGGCAGAACGTCTTTTGAGACAAGAGGTAATTCAATTTATTCCTCAATAAATCTGTTTCCAAATTTCTGAGACAGGTACATTGTAAAGAAAGACCTTACCTGATTAAAAAGTTTTATTACTTCCTGTTCTTTTGATTTTTATAGTATTATAATCTCATCTGTATTTTTTGATGTCATAAACTGGTTGTCTTTGTATCAGATTATATTTTCTATTGATTTGCATCATAATTTCAGAAATGTGTTTTTCCTGACATGATTTCAACAACACTCTACAGCCCCTTCGTTCACTCCGAAGTGCGCTCTACCTGCGCCGTCTGCTTTTGAATTGCCGTGCCCCTTTGCATCGATGCCAGTCAAACAAACAGGCTACCTATCCTCGTGAGCTTAGCTTAGGCTCATTAAAAACACAAACAGAGAAAAATGCACAGTGCTGCGCTTCCTTTGTCCTTTGGGAACAAAGGGAAGAGTAAGGTAGCCAAAATATCAAGCTCAGATGAAAACTGCTCATTTAGGTCAAAACAAAATAAAACTGCATATAGTTTAAATTTCCAACTGACGGTAAAGATTATCTGTGGGTAAAAGTAGAGTCAAAACTAGAAACTAGGTGAGAGATATGTGTGTCATTGTGCACTGCTGTCGGATGTTGAGGAAATCTAGAAAGATAAGTGAGAAAGAATCAGTTCTGTAACCAAAAACTCAATGCCAGTAACAGCTCAGGACTCAGGGAGGGTCCAGGTAATTGCTGGGGGGATAGGCAAGCATGAGGGACCCAGATCCAGCCTCACGGGGGGCGGGGCTGGAGGTTGGAGGTCAGGCCTGGCTTCTCTGATGAGACCTGACCTCTAAGTCCACACGCCTGACGGAGGGTGGCAGCAAATGTGGTATCAGCCTGGCATGGTGACTGCAGGTAGCTTTCTGGACGGTGGTCTTTGGCGGTCCAGAATGAACACAGAAGATGTTATGAAAGGCAGGCAGAAGTGGAGAAGGGAAGTCCAGAGGTAGATTTATAGTGCGCAAGGTGATCACAGGTAACATGGCCAGAATTGCTGGGCTGTGCAGGGTCAGCCCATCTTTTTTCTGGATAATATAAGAAAATAAAATATAAGAAAAATAGACTTGGCTCATTTTTCTGTAGTACTTGCCTTTTAAATCAGCTAATGTATATTTTAAAAATATATTCTGAATACCAGTCTTTTGTCATGTGTTACAATTATAGTTATGTTACAATTATATTCTTCTGATTTCTGGCTTTGAAGAAATTTTATGCTGTTTTATACAGAATTTCTAAAAATGTTAACATCAAACTTTTTAATATTTTTCTTGTGATCTCTACTTTTTTGCTTATTTACTATAAAGAAATTCCTCCCATGAAATAATAAAGGAATTTTATGTTTTCCTTTAAATTCCTTTAAATGTTTTAAAGATTTGCTTTTCACATTTAGGTCTTTAATCTGTTTGGGGGTGGGGGAAGAGTTAAAAATATGAGGCCTGTCCAGAAGGTATCCAGCCATGCACTGTGAAAAATAGAGACACTCATTGAAGATACAAGATTCCAGAAACATTGTACACAGGACAATGATGCCTCAGTCCCCTTCAAAGTAGGCACCTTGGGACACAGTTCTCCTAGTTGCCATCAGCTGCTCTGTCATATTTTCCTGAATCTCATCAACGGTCTGAAATCTTTTCCTTTTCTAAGGTGATTTTAGTTTTGGGAAAAGCCAGAAGTCACAGGATGCCAAATCTGGGCTGTAGGGGGTCTGAGTCACCTGGGTGATTTGATGTTTTGGCAAAAAACTCTGCACAAGACTTAATGCATGAGTGGGTGCATTGTTGTGATGAAGCTGCCAATCACCAGTCGCCAATAGCTGCATCTTTTGAATCATCCTAATAGTTTCTGTGGAGGCATGTTCAAACTCAATGCAAAACTTGATGCAGATTCGTTGCTCCACTCACTTAGTCATTTTGAATGCGATGGCCACACAGTACACGTGATCCCTCAACAGCATCTACCGCCCCCACTGACTAGTGCAGTGAAGTCATCATTGTTTATTCACGTGCATCCCAGTCCACTCTCCTTGGCTGCCAGGTTACATCGATGTTGCACAGACTGTTCTCGTTATATTAATAATGGCTGGGTTTTTCTGAACAGACCTTGTATACACATATTTTCCTGTATATCATAAAATGTTTTTGTAATTTACATATTTTGTAATTTTTATTTTCTAAAAATATGCCTGGGTTAAATCCTGCTCTGTCATGAGGCATTTAATTGGTTAGAGTATCATCTCGATATGCCAAGATTGCAGGTTTAATCCCCAGTCAAGGCACATACAAGACTCAACCAATGGGTACATAAATAAATGGAACAATGAATTGATGTCTTTCTCTCTCAAAAGAATCAATAAATAAGGGGAGAAGGGAGGAGATAATGGGGAGAAAGTGGGAAGGATTGTCAGGGAACATGTATGAAGGACACATGGACAAAGCCAAAGGGGGGTAAGATTGAAGGTGGGAAGTGGGGTTGGCTGGGGTGGGGGGGAGTGGTGGGGGGAAAATGGAGACAACTGTACTTGAAGAGCAATAAAAAATAAAAAAAGAAAAAATAATAGAAAATATTTTAAAAATATAATAAATAAAATAAAAAATATATTTCTGGTTTGGGTTTCCTAATATATTATTTAGCATTTGTTCTGTTATGTTCAGAGTGAGCCAGGCTTCTAATTTTCTATTCTCTTTGCCTGGTTTCAGTATGGAGGTTATAGTAGCATCCTAAAATGGACCAACACCTTTGTCTCTTCTTCTAGTCTCTGGAAGAGTTGATTTTAGATAGAAATTATTTCCTCCTTGAAGGTTTAATCTAGCTCTTGTAAAATAATCTGGACACGCTGCTTTTTCAAACAGGTCTTTCACTACTGATTTAATTTTCTTTTCTTTTTGAGATGTTTGATAATTTATCTTTATCTAGAGACTTGCCTATTTTATATTTGTTTTCAAATTTATTATATAAATTATTTCTAAAAGTATCCTGTAATTTTTATTTATTTCATATTTTAATAGTATGTTCACATGATTCCAAGATCAAAAGGGTTTGAAAAGTTTTCTTTCATCCTCTCCCCAAGCCCTTGATTCCCCTTCAAACTGCTGTATGAGTCTATTTTGTGTCCTTTCTGACATAGTCATCACATACAAAAGCCAGTACAACTAGTTTTTGTTATTTTTATACAAATGGTAACATAATACATATATATATATATATAGTCTTCTGTACATTACTTTTTTCACTTAATGACCTATATAGGGAATCTTTTCACATCACTACATAAAATGTGTCCTGACTCATTTCATACCTACATAGTATTTCTTACTTTGGATGTATCACAGCTTATTAAGCCAGTCCTTCAGTTGGAAATGTAAGTAGAATACACTCTTTTGCTATTAAAACTGTGCTGCCATAGGTAATGAGCACACGTGGGTTTCCTTCTGTCCTTTATGTGGGTATATGGGTATTTGGAGGTTACATCCCCACTGATGGAAGTTCTGGGTCAAAGGGACTGTACATTTCTAACATTGGCAGATATTGAAATGCTCTCTGTAAGACTTGTATCAATTTATGTAGCCACCAGCAATGTGAGGGAGTGCCTGTTTCCCCACAACCTTGCCTGCAGGTGTTTTAATGAAACATTCAGAACATCGCTCTCTGACCTCCCATCTCAATGTGGATTTCATTCGCATTTTCCTTATTCTGGGAATGTTAGCATCTTTTTGTATAGTAAGTTTTATATATTTGTATTTCATTTTCTGTGAGATGTGTCTGTTCATGTCCTTTGCAAAATTCTCTCCCTTTTTTTGATGCTTTTTTTCACAACTTAAAAGACGTATGTAGCTATATTAAGGAAATTAGTTTTGGTGATGTGTGGCGATACTTTCCTCAGTTTTTCAATTGTTTTATATTCCTTCTTGCCATGAATAATATTTGAAATTTATGCATTTGAATTTTTCAGACAGATTTTTGTAAGGCTTTAGGGTAGTGTCAGGTTAGAATTGCCTTTTCCAATACAAGATTATAAAAAAAATCATCATGTTTCTTGATTATTTTAGTTTTGTTTTGTTTCTTACATACACATATTTGATCTCTTGTAATTTTTCCTGACATATTCAGCGAGGTATGGATTGGACTTTATTTTCTTCTTCAGATTGTTCCTAAGTGTCCATGTTTTCTGCACTGACTGCAGGTGCCCCTGTCACCACCAGCACGGTTCCCGGGTTGGTTCACATCCGGGTCTCCTTCATCAGCCTGTCTCAGTGTGCTGCTGTTGTGCCCCTTCAAGTACCAGGGCTCACATACTGGCCTCTCTCATTCTTCTGTTTTTAAAGAAATATGGTAGATATGTGTATTTTGCTCACATAGACTACAGAATTGCTTTGCCTAAATTAAAAAAATAACTTACTCTCAGAGGCCTTAAGTTTACAGATTAATTTAGGAAAACTTGTTCAGGTGTTACAGACACGATTGAGGTTCTGAGACCCATTTGTTCTGGGACCCACTTATTGATTATTCATATGGAAAAACTAAAATTAGATCCTTACCTCAAGGAAAAATTAATCTGGGCTGGATTAAAGACCTAATGAGAAAAACAAACACTTTTGTTAATATTCAGTTAGGATTTTTGCATTGATACAAGCGAGGACTGGTTCGTAGTTTCCCCTTTTGTGCTCAGTCTTTGCTGCGTTGTTAGTGTTTATATTAAGCTCGCTTTATATAACAATTTAGAAGGTTTTCTTCTTTTCACATGCTCTGGAATCATTTGATTAATCTGTGTATCATTTCTAAAATTTATGATTTGGTAACATCTCAATGTGTAACTGTAGTACTTTAAAATGTTATAGCTCTTTTGAAACTTTATCCGTGTTTTTGTTTAACAGGTCCATTAAGATTTCTAGCTCTTCTGGGATCAATTTTAATATATTTTATACTTTGCTAGTTAATTGTTCATTTTATTGAAGTTTTCAAAATGTGTAGAGTCATTACATTTTGTTTTCCTGGATCCTTGTGACTTATGATT
>VMDR010005881.1:0-21745 GCA_007922815.1 Macrotus californicus | reverse complement strand
ATGGTAATTCCTTCCTTCTACTTTATTTCATACTTCTTATCCTGACTTCTTGAGTCAGACGCACTTAGTTGTGTTCCTGTCATTGGTGTGAGCAATGTAACTGAATTTAGTTCTGCTCAAACCATACAGCAGAGGGTCTGGTACATAGCATTTCCTTACTGTTTTCTAGATATTTTTCATTTTTATTTAAATTTCCTTGAGTTTTGCAAAACTCAAGGTAGGGGGTTTTTATTTTGGAGTTTATATGTATGTATGTGTATGTGTACGCATACACATACACATACGTACCATACACACATCTTTATGTTTTACATCTTGTGTCTCCTACCGTATGCAGTGCCATCTCTGCCCATGGTAGGAACTCAGTGAGAGCTAGATTTTTGATAAAATGATTTTAAATGGTAATAAGAGATTTTGGGGTTTGAAAATTTAACCAAAAATGAGGCTTGTGTCTTGGTAAGCATCTGGGAGAAGAGGGAGACGGCTTTGTGAGCTACGTTCACTGGAGGGCCAGGCCCGGCTGTTTGGGTCGTGCAGTTCTCACGCAAATTAGCGGCGCTCCACAGGCTTGTGCTTTCGTGGGTTTGACAGACTCTGAGACATCTTCCTCTTCACAAGTGCAAGCACACTCAGTAAACCTGAAGCATTGTTAAATATCAAACAAAAAAATCAAATAAATCTGTCCACCATTCAAGATTATTTGAAAGCAATTCACAGCTTTATTTAGATTTCCAAAAAAAACATTAGAGGGGATCCAATTCATAATCTCTCACCAAACTTACTATAATATTCTTCCCTCTTGCCCTCTCCCTTTTTGCCTGGCCCATGCCCTTAGAGCAGCTAAAACGTCTCTCCTTGCTCTTCTCTCCAGACTCCCCCAAATCTGTTCTCTCTGCATCCTCATTAAAACTCTGGTCTCTTTTCCCACTCCCCATCCCAGCAATTTCTGATGTTCTTCTTGCTTTCTCCTTCACCACCACCTGCCATTTTCTTTTCTTTCTTCCAAAGCACAATTCCCTCTCAGAGTTCTTCCTACTTATCAGCTATTGTGACCTATTACTCTGATCACTGTGACAAAAATAACTAAATAGTAGGATCCAAAGTCGTTAAATGCAGGGTTTCTCTTAGAAAAATTGGGAGCAAAATTTAAAAATTCCTTGTCTTAACTATATTTTATTTTATCGGTATTATTTCTAACCCCGTACTTGTAAAAAACAATCTCATCCTTTTATAGTAAGAAAGTCTAGCTGTGGTTTTCATTATTGAGATGTAGGTTTGTCTTCATTTCTGATCAAAATTAAACTTGTCCAATGAATGAATTGTGTTGCAGTCTAAAGAAGGTGCATTTATTGTCCGAGATTCAAGACATTTGGGATCCTACACAATTTCTGTGTTTCTAAGAGATAGAAGGTAAACAATTATGATTTGGTCACTTTAGAAATAATAGTCTTTGGGACAATCCTTTTCAAGGAGACACCATCACTTAAAGAAGGTACACAAGAGCCTAGCTCAGGGAGAAGATTGCTGGACTAGAAATTAAGACAGCTGACCAGCTCAAGCTGGGTCCCTAACAAGCTCTGTGTGTGGCATTGGGTGTTACTTAAGTTCCCTCATTTCCTTTTCTCAACCACCAAGTGAGGAGGTTAGATTAGCTGTAGCTGAGCTGGTGGTGCTTCCCTCATATCCCTTGTTCTATCCTGGGCCTACCTGCACGGTTCACCTGCACCCAGAAAGCTTCCTGTGACTTTCTGCCTGAGAGTGTTCTCTGGATGAGGGAACCCATGGTCCCCATGGCCAGGCTGGAAGTGTCTGAGAATCAACTTCTTAGGAGCGACCCTCCGTCAGTGAGGAATGGCAGTTGGTGGATGAGCACCTCAGCTTCTCTGCACTTTGGTGGGACAATTCCCAGGTGTGTCCCACAGTCTTTCAGCTTCCTATAAGGATTGAGCTCCAGTTGCCCGTAACAGAAGTGCTCATCAGTACGCGCTGTGTTGGTTTTCCTTCCTTCTTTGTCTCACATCTCCTCACACCCCTCACAGTGCATTTCTTATTCCCCTAACCCATGCTTGACAGTCAGCACGTGCTTGTGTGCTCATTATGACATCTACTTTTTTGGAACACTAGAATTGTCACCTAGACAACTGCGGCCGAAATTATGTTTAATTCTAAGGCCCCAGTAAGACAGCTGAGGAATTTTCCTGGGGTGCTGAGACACCTGTCTAACTTAATCCAGTCTGCTCGTCAGTGTGTAGTGTTGCTAGGCGAAGCGTTCTAGAGGGGGAGTCCTGTTGCTTCATGAAATGACTTAGTTCCAAAATGATCTTTTGCTTGTTTACTAATCCCTGTTTGATTGATTGCAGAAGCCTGGAGGCTACCGTCAAACATTATCAGATTAAAAGGAATGACTCAGGACAGTGGTACGTGGCTGAAAAGCACTTCTTTCAATCAGTCCCTGAGCTGATCTGGTACCACCAGCACAATGCAGCCGGTAAGTCAGGAACTTCAGGCTGGGAGCCGTGGACCCGGGCTCTGGATGGGCAACGCATCTTTCGTCTCAGACGTTTAACAGATATCCCCTAAAAATGTGTGAGAGCTGGAAAGACAAGGCACTTCTGAAAAATTCTCTTCATTGGTGCTTCTTTGTTTTTCTAGTCAGGGGGCAAGAGGTAGGTCAATTTTGAAAACTTCTGCCAAGTTAGAAAATGATAGATGACAGAGAAGCAAAAAGCCATGTGTAGTCTTTATGCATTTGTTCTTGACATATACATAGGGCTAAATGTAATAGAATGTCCAATGTCCCAAAGAGCTATGCTTCCTTTTCTTTGCCCCTATAAATTTGCTCTCTACTTTAGACTATTGCATCAGAAAATTACCCTCAAATCTCTCATTCTCTGTTGTTTCTTGTTTAGAGAATGGAAGAAGTTATACAGGACACAGCCTTCCACTAGTTACATTTTGGCCTCAATATACTGGAGGCATATTTAGATCCTGTCCCCAGCTATTGTTTGTAATAATTGCTGCTTGTGCCAACCTGCCATCTATGGAAAACTACAGGGTTCCAGAAAGTTCTACCACAATTACAATCACATCTCTGGCCATCAGCCCTCACACAACCTCTGCCAGACATCTCTGAGCCCATGGGGGAATCCTCTTACCTCAGCATTACAGAATTTGGAACCCACTGTAGCTTTTCATATTGTTTTGACTTCTTGTCATATAGTACTTTTTTAGATTTCTCTCATGAAAAGTTACGTTGACAAAAAAAGAAATCCTTTTTGGAAAGCAGCCACTTTTCCATTATACTGCTTCTAAATGTCAGGAATAAACCCAAGGAAATTTTTACTTATGGGATGAGTCCACATGGGTATGCCAGATGGGCAAGTGAGGAACTGGCAGTGTGCCTGAGTGGGTCAGGAAGGGCCTCTTTGTGGCTAGAGATAAGAAAGAAACCCTTTGAATTAGGAGACAAGTTCTGAGTTTTTTCTTCACTCCTCTTTCCTCTTCTTTTAAAGACAAAATTTAAGAAACAGAGTGGTTATGACGGTGAAGTGAAAAAAAAATACTGAGGTAGATCAGGATGTGCTGACATGAAAAGGTGTTAGTGATAAGGTGTTTAGTAAAGAAAAAGTACATAGTAGTATATTTAGAGTATTGTCCTACTTTTGAAAAAATACACATTTACACATATATGTGTGCATAGAAAAACTTGACATTTAGGTAATGATTTTTGAACAAATAAGATTATAACAGCCCTGGCTGGTGTGGCTCAGTGGATTGAGAGCCAGCCTGTGAACCAAAGGGTTGCTGGTTCGATTCCCAGTCAAGGGCACATGCCTGGGTTGTGGGCCAGGTCCTCAGTAGGGGGCATGCAAGAGGCAACCACACATGGATGTTTTTCTCCCTCTTTTTTTCCCTTCCCCTCTGTCTAAAAATAAAGACTTAAAAAAAAAAAAAGAAAAAAAGAAAGCTTCATGAGAGTGGGGACCACCAGTGTCTTTCTTATGCATTGCTGTTTCCCACCATCTAGATATGCTCAGTCATTTCCAGGCCTTCAGTAAATATTAGTTGAAGAAATCAAAAATAAATGCTTGTGGAACTAAACTGAAACTGACTATGTAGAATACTACATGTTGGCACAATCAAAAGCAATAACATTTACTCTCCCATGCTATTTAAAAAAAAACAAAACTACTCTTAAAATGTAGGATGGAAAAATGGTTACACTTAAGTATTGTTGGTGGTTGAATAAATTGGTACAATCTTTGTAGACAAACTTTTACCAAAAAAACACATTTTAAGGACTTTATCTTGAGGCAATAATTTAAGTGGTGCACACAAATATATATTCAAGATTTCACAGCATATTTTATAATAGTGCAATCTTGGAAATAACTTTAAGATCTATTTATAGTCATTGCCATATATCAATTACATAATGATTGTAAAAAGCTTACAGCAAGACCTTTACATTTCTGTAAAATGCATTGGGTGTGTATATCCTTTCAAATACGCAGATAGAGATTTTTACAAAGATGTTTATCAAAATGGTAACAGTCTACCTCTGGATGCTAGTATTTTGTGAGGGACCTTTATTTCATCTTTATATGTTCTTGAATTCTTTAATTAGTGTTTGATGAGAGCATATTATTTTATGAAAAATGTTTTGCAAATGGGAAAATAAGCAAACAGACTGAGTAGAATGCTTTTTTGCTGTATTTATGTGTGAAGAATGGTGCTATTATGTAGTATATTTTTTATATTAGTAACTAGGCTTGAAATGACGCTTCCTCTTTCCCTT
Organism: Macrotus californicus; assembly: GCA_007922815.1. NCBI lineage: Eukaryota > Metazoa > Chordata > Mammalia > Chiroptera > Phyllostomidae > Macrotus > Macrotus californicus. The sequence goes on along the minus strand of VMDR010005881.1, from coordinate 16,947 downwards.
TCTCCCCAGGTCTCATGACCCGTCTCCGCTACCCAGTCGGGCTGATGGGCAGTTGCTTGCCAGCCACAGCTGGTTTCAGCTATGGTAAAGTATGCACATGTGCTCAAGCAAAATGTCAGATCCAGTAAAGAGTTTACCCCACGTTCCCTCTGTGTTCTTTAAATGCTCAGCTCTCTGAGATGTCTATTGAGATACATTTCTCCTCAATGTGTAAATCCCACTTCTGAGATGTTTAAATATATGTATCTCATAGGGCAATTTAAACTTTGGGGGACAATGTTTCAGTTTTACTCCAAATTTTATTAAAGATTATTAAGAGCCCTTTTGATAAATTACAGTTTTTTCATTTGAATGTTTGGGCTACTGCTCTCTGGGCACTCAGGTGGCCGGGAAAAGACTGCTCCCCAAGAGAACCTGTTAAAATGAGCTGCTGGAAGTGTCCTCTTCACTGTTTTCAAGTAGAACCTGGACAAAATTTGATGTGAACTGTTTTCTAGCAAATGTGTTATTTGCAAATATGTGAGACTACATAAGAGCCAAAGAATCCTGTTTTCTAATTCGGTGACACTTTATTCCCTTAAATTTCTCTCCTTGGTAGGACTCACAATTTACTGGGAAAATGATATTGCGTGACAAGTAACCAGGATGCAGGGTGGTAGTTGAAACGGAAGGGTGATTTCAGGGTGTCATGGGTACCTATACTATTTCTTTGCCCCATACACATTACATATAATAAAAGTCCCACCATTAGCAGTTTGAGTTATGATGGTCCTATTTAATTTTTTTAGTATCCGGAACAGTCCACAATTCAGTCTGTGGCTTACATGTATTTGACAAACAGAAATTTTACAAAGTGTAATTATCCCTGTTTTCCTTTATAGTTCTATTCTGTTGAATAAATTATATGCCAATACCAAAGTCATGACTATGTTCCCCCATATTACTTTTAAGACACACCTGCCATTGGGAGGGAGAATAATTTGCAAATCTGGTACAGGGGAGCTCTCAACGCTTAACAATTCTTTTAGGTGCATTATTTGAATTTTCCAGCAGATGGCGGTGTTGCTATACAAAAGATTCGCTACTTCTCAGTTTTCAAGAGGGTTATTTTAAAAACATCTCCCCACCCCAACATTTCTCTATGGGATGAGAAATATGTACTAACATAGATTTCACTTCAAACATACACTTACACATATATGAGGGTTAGACTCTTAACCGAAGGCGTATTTATTAGCTGAATTGATTAGACTTTTTCCTAAAGAGAAGACTTATCCAAGGCAGAAAAGCCTGTTAGGAGTTGGAGTGGGCAATACAAGGGACCGAAATGGGGGAAGAGAGTGCCCAAATTTTATCTGACTCTGAAGTTTAGTCACCAGGACGAAAACACACTGAGGGCACAAATATTTGAGGTCCCAGGCCTAGTTTCGGTAGGTTTAATTAAGAAAGGCACAGAACTGTGTTTTATCCTGGTTCTCTCTGAAAAGAGAGAGCATGTTTTGGTTTCTGTAATTCTTCTCTAGGTAACTCAAGTTTATATATTTAAACTTGAATTCTGGAATTACATGTTTAAGGCGCAATGAGAGTGTTCAAAATGATTGCAAGTCCTCTCCACTCATTTATGAATTTGTTCATCTCTCTGCAATAGAAGACATCTCAGTAATCCCGACATCGTTTTTAGCTCTAAAATTTGAACAAGCCTTTCCCTACTTATAACGTGGATGTTCTTACTTTTCAGAAAAGTGGGAAATAGATCCGTCTGAGCTGGCGTTTATAAAGGAGATCGGGAGTGGTCAGTTTGGTGTGGTCCATTTAGGTGAATGGAGAGCCCACTTCCAGGTAGCCATCAAGGCCATCAGCGAAGGCTCCATGTCTGAGGACGACTTCATTGAAGAGGCTAAGGTGATGACGTAAGTATCAACCATACCCAGGTCAATGTCTTGCATTACTCCGGGATCACGGAAAGAATGTGGATTTTGGAGTTAGTCACACCTGGATTTGTCGTAACTCTGCCCAACCTAGCTATGTGCCCTCGGCAAATTTTTACCTTCCATGTGGCCTGGATGAGCTATTTCACCTTCCTAGGCCTCAATTTCCTCACCTTGCTGGACCAGTGTGTGAACTAACTGAGACAATCTGAGATAACAAAAGTGTGTGTTCTTTGAGCTCAATTACGTGACTTAAATAAGCGCAGTTGTTTCCCTTTTCCCAGAAGCAAAAATTGGACTTTGTCTAATAGAAACATAAAGGTAAAGTATTTGTTTTCGCCCGATGTGAGAATCCTGAGCGGTAACAGAGTGGCCCCGTGTAGACGGCTGGACACTGCTCTTAACGGCTGTGGTGTCCCAGGGCAGCATGTTGACCCCGTGGCTGTGTCTACACCTGTCACCTGGCCTAAACCAGGACCGGCCAATCATTTAGCACAAATTAAATCAATTTTCCTTAAGTGTTTGTTCAACATTTCCTTAAAGGAGCAACAATGTGGGGAAAGAAGAAAACCCCAGGTTATCTAGATTCTCCTTTATTACCCAAAGCAATTTAGTTCTATTTCATACTTGCGGACTTCAATTGACAAACCAACCAACCAAAAAAACCCCCCCAAAAAACCCAGAGATGATTAACTAGATTAGCTTACTAGTGACGATACATTATGTGGAGATATATGAAGTAATTATATTTATAATCATAAAATATATATAGTAATTTTAATTTCTCTAAGAACTTTTTCACATGTGTCTCATTTCATTCTTTATTTCTACATCATCATATTTTCATGCTAAAAATTTAGATCTTGAAAGAACAGCTTTAACATTATAAGGTCATAATACATAGAGATAAATAAAGTAAAAGCTAAAAACAACCCAATGTTCCTGAGCCTCCTCCCTCAGTGTTTTTCTCCAAGGATAATTAATACTGGTAATCAAATATTTTAATTTAAATAATTTTATTATTCTATTTTCTTTCTTTTTTTTTAATGCATCAATCACTCTTTCCTCCCTCTTGTCTGTCCAGAATTGATTTTTTTTTTTTTTTTTTTGTCTGGGTAACTACAGTTAGGAAGCTTGAAACTCAAGGAACAGAAACTGCAAGATCTGGGTCAGGTGTAGCCATAACAAGGAAGCAAAAGGCTTACAGAATGGAAAAGAGAGAAACAGAATCTGGGGCATGTAATATTCTGTATCTACAGCGACTTAGGCCATTCTGCTTACACTCTGGACCCCACCTTCTCGGCACACACAGGGGAAAGGAAGCTGCACTACTTGCTCTGTGGTTGGGTTCATTTTTAACAGACTTCAGTGATGAAAAGTGTGTAGAGATGGTAAACAACCGCCAGTGGAGTCTGAACACTTTGAAATGCAGAAACGGCTCTGTTCACTGGTGTATGTTTCTCTTCAACAGGAAATTGTCTCATTCAAGACTGGTTCAGCTGTATGGAGTATGTATTCAGCAGAAGCCTCTTTACATTGTGACGGAGTTCATGGAGAATGGCTGCCTGCTTAACTATCTCAGAGAGAGAAAGGGAAAGCTGAGGCAGGAAATGCTGCTGAGCATGTGCCAGGACATATGTGAAGGCATGGAGTATCTGGAGAGAAACTGCTTTATTCACAGGGATTTAGTAAGTATGGTGCAATTTTGCTGATTATTTTATGTATTTCATTCAGAAGACCATGACAATTGTAGGATGTTCAATAGTTTGGATAATGCATACATTGGCTTAAATTTTAAAACATTTTCCCCATGTAATTGTTCAGAAGTGTAACTTTATTTTTAATTGCCCATTGATGCTGTAGCCAAGTAAGGTGTTACCCTAAATATGCCTGAAAGTAACCAACCACCACACTAAATAACTAAGACTACTTTTCTTTCCTCTCTCCCTCTCTCTTTTCTTATTTTTCTCCTCCTTTCCTTCCTCCTGTCCTTCCTGCTTTCCTTCCTTCCAATGATCAAACCCAGTATGTACTGAGTGCCTAGTAAGTGTCCAGGGCTCTGCCAGGTGCTGGATATGATAGATAAGAAAAAGCTCCAGTGGTCACACCTGGGGTGAAACTGCCCCACGTGGAGGTGGTTTGGTTCTAACAGGATTGCGTCAGCATTACTGGCATGAATGAGGAGCACTAGAAATACTAAATCATTCTTTGTCTAATAGAAACATAAAGTATTTGTTTTCACCCAATTTAAGAATCCTGAGCTTTAAGAGAGTGGCCCCTCTGTTTTGTCATGTTCAGAGCAGTCCTACCAAAGGAAAATAATAGAGTCAAGCCTCGTGTTGTTCCACATGCTTATAGCTCTGCTCTCCTGCTTGGCTTCCTCCCTTTGAAAAACACTTTCCATCTGTTCCATATTTATTCATGACATTCATACTGTTCCTTCTATGCCCTTCCATGTCCCATTTCTGAGTCCAATGAGAATTCTATGAGAAATCCCTGATACTGTCACCAAAGGTAATCCTGTCCTCCATCTCCTGTGACCAGAATGACCATATTATTCACCATTCAGGTGGAAATATTTTGGAGAGAGAAGAGGCAATATTCCACTGGCCCCAGCGCACCATTGCTTGCCCGACACATGACTTGGAACTCTCGTGGCATTGATTTTTTCTGCTTCCTAATTGTTTATATTGTTTACACAAGTGCTAGGCTCTAAACTCCTTGACATCAAGGTCTAGGAGCTTTTAAAACATCACAATATGCAGCTCATAACCCAGACCAGCTAAACCAGGATCTCTGGAGGTGGAATCCAGCCACCAACAGTTTTTGAAAAATTTCCTGGAGGGTCTACTGTGCGGTCAAGATTGAGAACCACTGCCTTAGAGCTAGACTCTCTGAGATGAAATCCTGCCTCTGTTCTGGCTAGCTAAGATAAGCTAGCTAACTAGAAAAGTGGTATTAATTATAGCACCTCCCACTTATGGGCTTGTCGGGAGGATTACATGAATTAATATGTATAAGACTTAAAACAGTGCCGGCACGTAGAAAAGCTCAGCAATGCTAACCATTGCTATTACACGGAGAGACCGTTCTTTTGCATCCCTTACAGCGTATTTCCCATCTCTAGCACGTAGCAGCTACTGAGCGGATTTTTGAATGGATAGGTATAACGTCAATTCTACCTAGCTCACTCTCCTAGTCTCTGCAGGTTTGCCTTTCCTGATGAAGGTTAGAATTCGAAGCTCAGACTGACAGTTTTGATTTGCTCCAGGTGGCTTCTTGCAGACTCTGCTGACCTTGGTTTCTTCCGTCACTGTTTTCTTTTGTGTTCTATTTTATCCACTTACATACCATTTAAAATATCTCAGCTGACAAGGAGTCCTTCCCTGTCACGGGCCTGCCTTGTGGTTTGGCTTTGAGGTCAAGGCCAAAGCTCGTCAATATCTTCCCAGCTGGCTCCTTCTGACCTGCAGTTTCAGGACCCTTGCTTTTATTTTTGGACTAACTACACCACAAATTTGCTGAAAAGAAAACTTTCTATCAAACCACTGACCGATATGAATCTAACTGACCAGAACAATGGTGTTCTTGATTAGGTTGGCTTTGGTATTAAACAGATTGGCTCTCTGTTATATAGTACTATATTTAGTTGACTGTGGCAATTTTAAGAAATGTAACAGTATCATTGTGCGTAGTTATATTCAATGAGATATAAGTTTTAAAACACAATTTCTTACTTTTTGTTAGCAACTGTAGGTACCAAAGATATGTAATGCCTATCCTTTATTTGTCATGTATATTAGACCTTCTTTTTATTTAAAATAAATTTAAAAATACACATCATTTTTTATATCAAGATTCATAGTTTATCATCTCTTGAGTCGTCATTAAATTGAGTTAATCTTAATATTGATTGAGGATACTTTCTGAGAAAGATTAAAAATCTTAAAAAGGAAAAGTGTTATAATTTGTTTTCGCTTTTTTCTTCTTTTTTTTGAAGAATCATTAAAATCTACCATGTGAAGGCAGATATATTGAATCGTGTATCACTGACGGGTGTCACCGTAAAAATAACCTGGCTGCCCACACAGAGAAGTAGTGTGGGGGCCCAAATAAATGAAGGAGCAGGAGAGTAGAAGAAACTCTTGAAAGAAAATCTCATTCAAACTTGGGTTCTTTTCTTCTTTCCATAGGCGGCAAGGAATTGTTTGGTCAGTTCTACAAGTGTAGTAAAAATTTCGGACTTTGGAATGACGAGGTACATGATATATTTTTTTATTGTTGTTTACTCATAAGAGAATCTTGCATTTGTCTACTGACAAACTGAAAGATGATATTAGCTTTGCTTCCCCCCCCCCTCTGATCATGTGGTTGTGAGGCCTGCTGACCCACTTCGAAGTTTAGGACGTGTACCGATTTTAGCTGTGAGGCAAATGGATACTGTGGGTTATTCTGATCTTCCGTAGCATCATAAACGAAACTGTGGCATATCTTAAAATTAAAAGTAATTTCTCAGTCCACTCATTATATGTGTAAGATTAAGAAAAAAGCTTTTCTGATTATATGTATCTAACCTTATTTTTATAACTCCTTGCAGTTTTTATTTTGAGTCCCCTTTCCTTCAGATTGCTAGAAATGTAAACCCAGTTAATTCAGGGTTTCTCCTTGACTCTCTGTAGGGCTCACACCCCAGTTCTCTGTGTTTCTTGGAGCCCTAGTGCTGGGAGGGAGATGGCCTGTCTGGTCCTTGTTACTGTCTGTGGTCCCTTGTCACTGGCTTCCTTGCATTCGCCATCCTCTCGTTCTGTACTTGGCAGGCCATCCACACAGGTAGCCGCTGACTCAGCCTGAGCTTCTACCTACAAGATTCCTTCGTACCTGGCATTCTTAGTGATTGGAAAACTCTATCCAAGGCCCCCTTTCCCTAGGCACATCCACAGCTTTTTATTCTTTATAATTTTTCTGCCTTTCCTGGGAAAGAAGAGACAGGCTCTGGTTTGCTCTTGAGTCCCACTAACCTCTTGTGGGGAAGCGGGGCCTTCTCTCTTCACCATGTGATTAGGGCAGCTCACGTAGAGTCAGGACCTTACCTCAGCCATCCACTGGTGGCTCATACTCCTTCCCTTTCCCTCCCATGACCCTACCTCCCAGCTCAAGGGACCTCTTTCTAGAGAGACAGATGGTGGAGGTGGTGGTGGTGGGAAGCCTCACTCTTATTCAGGAGACACTCTCCAGAATATTTTGTTAATAATTCTTCTTCTTCTCCATCCTTCTTCTCTGGAAAGCCTAGATTTTTGAAACACAAAAGCTATGAAAAATGGCTCTTTCCCTTTTTGTTTTCTATGTTTCATTCTTTCCCCTTCGTAGAATGACCTCTGGTTCAATAAAGGGCTTAAAGACGAGGTGAGGGAGAATGAGTGAAGAAAGAGTGAAATGTGAGGAGGCATGAACAGGTACATTAGAAGCACTTACTGTGTTCTCAAGGTGCCGCACAGCACAAGCTGGGTACCATCTCTTCTCTCAGATGCTCATCCTTGGATATTTCTGCAAACAATTCTCAAGAAAGAGAGAGGCTTTAATTTTTAAAATTTTTTAAAGGAGTTGGTAGCTGCTACTGATTTCTTTCCATATAGGGTGATTTTAATGCATTAGAAAATTTCCACATCAAATAAATTATGTTCAAATACTTTTATTTCCCCCTTCTCTGCCCCAAAAATATGCAGAAAGAAAATAAGACATTCAGCTTTGAATTGCACCTTTTCTATTATACATTCATTTTTTTATTTCCTTTTTATAACCTTGGTTGTTGGGTCATTCAGCATGGTTCTTTGTAGATCTTGTTGTAATTAGCATGACCAGTAGGGTATATTTTGGAGTAAAGAATTGCTGTGGTTTTCTGAGGCCCACATGAAATAAGCACAACTGAGGCTCGGTTTGGGAAGGAAACACCATAAGGACTGCTTTCCCACTTTGGAAACAAAAAAAGAAGGTATAAGAACCTTTCTGCGCTAAAACACTTTGTCTTCTAGAGTGGAGTTAACGGAGGGGATTTGCAGTAAGCTGAACGGGGAGGTAACACGAAACTCAATATGCTTTGATGACTATAGGTACGTTTTGGATGATGAATACATCAGTTCTTCTGGAGCCAAGTTCCCAGTCAAGTGGTCCCCTCCTGAAGTTTTCCATTTCAATAAGTACAGCAGCAAATCGGATGTCTGGTCATTTGGTGAGTGAATTTGATGTTCTTTTACTGGAACTTGAGTTCATAAAATAGGCCAATCTCTTTGAACTTCGATTTCTTGATATGATGTCACATTTTTTTAAAGTCTTTTTTAAAAAATATTTTTTATTGTATGTTTTTTCATTACTGGGCTTTCTGTCTTAAATATTCTAAACACATCCAGGCTGTCTTTGACAACTGGTATCCTCCACCTTCTCACATAAGTCTACCTTTTGGATCTTTTCCTTTCCCATTGAGCACTTACTACTAAACCACAACAGGGCATACATTCTACTGATCTAGAAACCAGACTCAGCCAACATTTCCACACCACAGAGACTTGCAAGGAAAATTGACCTTACAGTGTCATTGATTTTTGAGTGTATGCATAATTAACAAATTCATTGTCTAACTATTAAGCACCACCACCTAATTTACTTCATTGCCTTCACGTTTTGTGGAATTTAGACACAGGCCTCCTTGGGATCTGTGAATTGATGTTTACGCTGGGTAATGTTCTCCACTGAGAGACCAACAACGACGGAGTTTGTTCTTTTAACAGATTTTTCAAAGTGGCAACAAATGTGTGATAATCTATTTATTCTTTTTCACCCAGATTTTCCTGGATGGCTTTTTGGGTTTGCAGGAACAATTGTTCCCTCAGAAGGGTGTGAATTTTATTGTCACAATAAGGTTAAACTGGTATCTTTGATCTCAGGAGCTCTCCATTGACACGTGATAGTCTTGGCGGGTAACTTTTTGTGCTCTGCTGGACAGCAGTGAAGTTGTGAGACAATGACTGGCAATCCAAGGGCCTCATCAAGTGGTCGGAGAACAATTAGAGCTCCTTGACTTTTATCTGACCACTTGTCTCTTTCCCCCTCAATCCCACCTTGGACAGTGTGGGTCTTGAACACAGGGACACGTCTTGTTCTTAAGGATCCTTTGACTCTGGCATAGTCCTGGCCTCTAATCAATACCTAATACAAATTCCTAGAATAAGTGAATAATTAAATGAACTCAAATTGGGAGCCTTGAGGAAGTTTCGTGAGTTAATCAGTTAGTCAATCAGTGGTTCCTGAACACCTGCTTATGTACAGAGCCCTTGTGAGGTGTTCTGTAGCTCAAGCCAGCAGTTGGCCTCCATGGGGGCGGGGAAGGCATGCCATCAGCTGGCGGGTAAAGTCTCGGCTTTAGCAGGCAGCAGACCTCAGACAATTGTGCCATTTTCTGTGGAGTGGCAAAAAGATTTATTGATTGCAGGGTGTGGGGACACGAGAATACTTAGAAATGAAAATGCCTGCAGCATTTTCTTCCAATAGGGAGGCAGACAAGGACAATGGAAAAGGAAAGGCATTGTTTTCACTTGGAATATTTTCAGATTCCAGGCCTGTCTGAAAACTGAGATGCACACAGTGCGCTTCCTGGATGGAACTGCTCTCATTCTGGGCGATTACAGCTCACAGGCTGGAAGAGGAGGATGACGCCGTATAGTCTGAAACAGCTCCTTTAGTTCCAAGTGACCATTTCTCTCTCACCTCTGTTTTTTATGCATTCTATTTGCAGGAGTTTTGATGTGGGAAGTTTTTACAGAAGGAAAAATGCCTTTTGAAAATAAGTCAAATTTGCAAGTTGTGGAAGCCATTTCTAAAGGCTTCAGGCTATACCGCCCTCGCCTGGCACCAGTGTCTGTCTATGAAGTCATGTACAGCTGCTGGCATGAGGTGAGTGTCCCTTACTTGCCCGTGAAGGTTGGGAGTCCCAGCATCTGGGAACAGACCTGAGTATCCATCCTGGCACGAGAAGTGTCTGTTTCTCGGTCATGTCCCCTGGGAGCCGGAAGGGTTGTTTCTACCCGAAACTCCTAGTACAAAGTCACCAATCCCTTTTGCTTCTAACAGTGGCCTCTCGTCTGAGAAATTCAGGGTGTTTTCCAAGTCTCATCTCTCTGAGATTGGTTTGGGCAGCTACTCTCGTTGTTAGTAAAGCCTTGGTGATTAGATGTTCCACATGGTTTAGAACTGGGGGGTGGAAACTGAGGTTAGAATCAGATTAGTTAAACTTCCACATTGAAAGGGAGGGATGGTATTATTATTTGCTCCACTCTGATTTGTCTTGCTTTTCAAAAGTAATGGGTTTCATCTCTCTTGTGGCATTCATGACTCCTGATAGAGAGATTAAACCAGGGCAGGAATGACGGCAGAAAGTGTGCCAGGAACTTCTACTCAGGAAATTATCTCTCGGGAGCCGTTTCTCTTTTTCTTGAAATGCCAAGCTTGAAAATAAAGCCAGTGGGGTTATGTCTCACTTCTGTCCTTTCTGGGCATTGATTCAGCACAGCCTTCCCTTCATATCAGACCCCCTGTGATTTTGACAGGTCCTCTCTTTTTCCAGTGGACAGTTTCAGCCCAGACAAACCACAGTGGAGTGAGGAGTTTCCTCCCGGCTGAAAAAGAAATCACTCAATTCCCAATCCACAAACACTGGAAAATTCAATATTCAAGAGTGATGTGGTTGTTCACTTTCTCGAGAAGTGTTAAGTGTATAAAGATGCCTGGTGTGTGAAAATATTTTACATATGACTAACTGCTTTGCAAGGAATCCTGAAAGCTGTTAGTAGCAAATAGTTGTCTTAAGAGCATCTTTGCATTAATATTGTAAATAGCTCAGGAATATATCTTGTTATATGAGGCAGTACACATATACATGCACATACAATAAAATGCTTATTGAGATTTTATATTTTGTGCAGAGGAGACAGGGAAGGGACAGGGAGACCAACTAAATGACATCAGTCTCAAATTACAGTTGGAACATGGATTAAAACAGTGTTTTGGTTATGTTGATTTATTTGTTTGCAAAATCTGATTTTGCCTACAACTTTTTAATGTAACCTAAAATCCCAACGTGACTGTAACGGCACTGATACGCACATTTCACAGTCTCTCTTAACTGTAGAGCTTCAGCCCCTGCAAAACGCTCCTGGAGTCTCAAGGAGGATTCTCACCTGTGCTCACATATTCTTTTGTCTCTTTTTATTATTATTCATAAGCCACAAAGGGTGGTGTCTCCCCACTAACCCTGCCACATATGACCTTTGTGGGAATGTGGCTGCATGAATAATTCTATTTGCCATGGATTTCAAAGAGGCCAACAGGGTCAACTCTTCTTCCTCATGGAGCCAAAGCTAAATGACATCACTCTGTGAAATAGGAAAATGCTCCAACCCTTGGCCCTGGCCGGGGACTTTGCTGCCTGAGCCTTAAGGCAGAACAGCTTTTGCTCTAAGACCTGCAAAGTCCCTCATGAAAACATGGCTTTGCTTTTTAACTGAAATTCTTCTTGCCACAGGGGATCAGGTGTAGTCAGTAACCAGGACTGCGCCTCCGGAGCCTGGTGCTCTTGATGCTCCCTCTCTCCCAGCTCTTCCAACCTCATGCCTATCAAGTCATCCAAACAGGTCTGGGGCAGTGCTGTCCAAGAGCTGTGGCAATGGAAATGGCTTATGTCCCTGCTGTCCAAGATGGTAACCACACCTGGCCAGTGAAGACTTGAAAAGTGGCTAATGTGACTGAAAACTGAATTTTCGAATGTGCTTAATTTTAATAAATTGAAATTTAAATAGCCACATGTAGCTAGTGTTTACAGCTCTGGCCATTTTTATCTTTGCAAAACTCTCTCCTCTTACATTTTCACACTCATACCTCTCTCCACTGCCAGTCATGCCCTGTGTGTCGGCCACGTTGTCTTTTTCTTCTGTGTGTGGAGAACCAGGCTGAATCCCTGCCAGCACGTTCCACAGCTCGTGTTTGAGTGAGTCTTAAGCTGAGCTAACCACCTCTGCTTCCCTCTTCCAGAAACCTAAAGGCCGCCCTACATTTGCTGAGCTGCTGCAGGTTCTCACAGAGATTGCAGAAACTTGGTGACTCAAGCACAGTGCCAACCCGGGATCATGTTGCAAAATTGTCCCAAAAGGAACTCCTGCGTGGGGCCTCTGATGGTGAATCCCTTCCTTCAGGGTTGCTGACTCTTGGAAACTTTGCCATCATCACAGGCTTTCTCAAACTTTTAAAAATTTAAGCATGTGTTCGAGAGGGACTTCTAAAATCTTATTTTTCTATAACATTCTTCATGGCCCATATGTGAAGATGGAAAAATGCTCAATGGCATTTATAAGAAGAGCCCTGAGAACCCCTGAGAGTCCGTGGAAACGTTCTTCTTTTTAGGGCTGAGGGTACTGATTTCCTGAAGAGGAGGGACATTCTTGACTTCAGGCATTCATGCACAGAAGATGAAATTAAATTCTGCCAACTCATGGAATTAGGAGCCTCCCCTGTGGAACCTCACGCTTTTGAGCTATACAGATCTTTATAGAAAAGGCAGCTTTACAAACCACAGGAATGTGAGCATTCCGGAACTGTCTTGTGTAGTCTTCCCTTTGTTATTTAATATATTGTTTTTGTACATATCTGATACTTTTGGAGACAATTGTTTTGTATTCCAGTTTTAAACACTGTTGTAGGAGGTAACCAAAGTTCTTCTTTGAACTTTGGTTCAAAAATAGGTCACAGGTCCTGGTGACATTTCCACTTCCAGTGATGCTCATTGTCAGGGGCCATTCAGAGCCTGAATTTCAATTCTAAGATGTTACACTTTGTGCCTGTGAAGTTGGACAAGTTAAAGAGACTTGTTTTGTCATAAAACATACCTCCTGCACCTTTCCAGAAGATGACTTGGTCTTTCCATGAGAACAAGATGGAGGCAAAAACAAGAAAACCAAATGTTACATTACTGCTCCTTTATTTCTGAAATTCAGGGTTTTGAATTCCAGATGAAGTAAACAGTATCATAATTCAATCTTAATTTCTCAGGCACTGTTTGTGGGAATGATTGGAAATTGATCTTTATCATTCTGAGTGCCCCAAAAGCACTCTGGGAAGAAGGGTACGGCAGAAAGCACAAGTGTCATTGCCTTGTCTTATTGACGTACTATCCTGCCCTGCATCATGGTTCTGAGGGAATCTGTTCCATAATTCTCTCTAGAATCTAAGTTGCTGGCTCTTGGTAGTTGTGATTTTTCAATCATTTGCCCACTCTAAGAACGATATCTTTGAATGTCAATAGTACTCAATAAGTGCGCATTGAAATAATGAGCACCCAATACCAGAAGTGCCTTGATAATTCAGATGGTGGCCTCAGAAATGTTTGTCTGAGATACTGGGCTATTTCTGAGATTATCACACCCCTTTTCCTTATAGCTCCTGCTGTGGGGAGGGAAGACGGGGGACCCCTATTGCTGAGACTGTAGTTCAAGTGAAATAATGTGAAAGTCTAGCTCAAGAGGGCATGAGACTATCAAGCAGCAAAAGCCGAGGGGGGAAAGGTTAATGTTATAACAGGAAATAAAGTGGTAACAATATATGCAGTAAGGTGTCTTCCGCAGATTTTACCAAGTTTAGGAGAACTCCATTTTCCCCCTCAAAAGAAAAAAAACCCAAACACTGAAATGCTGAAACTGACTGTCGAGCACCTGCCTAGAGCATCACTATCAATGCAATGCTGGTAGACAGTGCAGAGCAGCTCAGTGATGAATTATTCGGGAGGTCACATAGTGGCAGCTGGGACTTCTAAGAGAATGTATTGGTGGTGGTAGGTCAATTCTATTCCTTTTGTTTTAACACTCAGGGAAGTTTGAGACCAAATTAAGAACAGGAATCATGTAGGTAACTGAGACTCAGATACGGTGGGGATTTGGAATGTCTATGGGCAGAGATTCAGCATTCATTGTCTAGCAAAAGAACAATTTTCCTCAAGAAATAGTCACAAAACTCCTGGACGAGAACTATGTTTCGTGACCAATCTTCATATTAGTTATTGATATGAACTCTCTGTGAGTAGCTTAACTAGTTTAGGATGAGATAGTGCAATCGTTTAATGGTTTAATCGTTTAATGGCATAAGAAATGGACAGGAAGTTTAAAGGCTGGTTGCAGGGGAGAGCCCTAAACAGAAGACAGGAAGTTAAAGAAGACAGGGAAGCTCAGAAAGACAGAACGAATTTGGAGGTCAAGCAGAAGAGATGCCAGTGTAGATAGCCATTTGGCAAGAATAGCCAAAGGAAACTTTTTCTTTACTAAACTTTAAAGTACAATACTCCGTCCCACTAATACACTGGTAACATTTCTGAGTGGCCGTCAAACTCACAAGACACAATAGCATTTAATTAACCCAGGACTAAGTTTAGCTTTTTAGAAGGATTTAGGACAGTGAAAAGAGGGCACACAGCCCTTCAGTTCCAATGGAAGCCTGCCAGTTCTCCATGTGCATAGATGCTTGGGCCCCTCCTCATCCTCCTAGGGAGAGCGTGTGATTGCTGGTCATGAGACCAGGGTGTGTGGTGTTCATCTTGATGCAAAGAAGCTCTTCCCTTGGTTTCCTACCTGCCATGTAGGCCTAAAGTTCAGGGGCCTCCCCACCCATGTGCTGTCTCTCAGATCAGAGGTTTCAAAGAGTACAAAACTCATGTCTGGCCCTGGTACCCAACATTCCAGATGCCTCTCAACTTGGGACATCTCCAAAGGACTGGTGATGTATGAAGGCAAACCTAAAATCCTCTCAGACAGGTAAGTCTCGGTCTAGGAGAAAAACAGTCCAGGCCTGCAATTGCCCCATTGCTCAAACACATAAACACAAATCATGTGTATATAGCTTAATTTTCACAAAGTGAATACATCTGTATAACTAGCACTAGATCAAGAAATGCAACATTCCCAAATGTCACAGTCCATTCTCATTCCCGATTCAAGTCATTAACCAATAGCAATCAATATTTTGATTTCCAACACCATGGATTAGTATGGGCTCTTTTTGAAATTTCTGTAAATGGAATTCTGTGGCATTGTCTTTTGTGCCTGGCTTCCTTCACTTAATGCTTGCTTGATGCACTCATGTTGTCTGCAGTTAGTTATGTTCCATTCATTCTCATCTCTGTATAGTCTTTCACTGTATAATTGTACTACAGATTATCTATTCTACTCTTGATGGGTATTTTTAAGTTACTGTTATTCTATTACAGTTGTCCCAATTTTTCCCCCTTTGCCCTTCTCCACCCATTCCACCCTCACACCCACTCCCACAGTCATTTCCCACACTGTTGTCCATGTCCATGGGTCATTCATACATGTTCTTTGACTAATCCCTTCCCCTTCTTTCAAACATTCCCTCCCTCAGCCCTCCCTTCTGGCAGCTGTCAGTCTGTCCCATGTTTCCATGTCTCTGGTTTTGTTTTGCTTGTTAGTTTATTTTGTTCATTAGATTCCTCTTATAGGTGAGATCATATGATATTTGTCTTTCACCAATTGGCTTATTTCATCTAACATGATAGTCTCTAGTTCCAACCATCCTGTCACAAAAGGTAGGAATTCCTTCTTTCTTTCTGCTGCATAGTATTCCACTGTGTAAATGTACCATAGATTTTTTTATTATTATTTTAAGGATTTTATTTATTTATTTTTAGAGAGAAGGGAAGGGAAGGAGAAAGAGAGGGAGAGAAACATCAATATGTGGTTGCCTCTCACATGCCACCCTACTGGAGGCCTGGCCCACAACCCAGTCATGTGCCCTGACTGGGAATCGAACTGGTGACCCTTTGGTTCGCAGGGTGGCACTCAATCCACTGAGCCACATCAGCCAGGGCCATAGTTTTTTAATCCATTCATCTCCTGATGGGTGTATAGGCTGTTTCCACCACTTGGTTATTGTAAATAGCACTGCTATGAACATAGGAGTACTTAAGTTGTTTTGAATTGGTGATTCTGGATTCTTAGGGTATATTCCCAGCAGTGGAATCACTGAGTCAAAAGGCAGTTTCATTTTTATGTTTTTTGAGGAAATTCCATATTGTTTTCTACAGTGGCTGCACCAGTCTGTATTCCCACCAACAGTACACTAGGGTTCCCTTTCCTCCACAGCTTTGCCAGCACGTGTTGTTTGTTGATTTATAATGATCGCCTTTCTGACAGGTGTGAGGTGATGTCTCGTTGTAATTTTAATTTCCATCTGTCTGATGGCTAGTGATGTTAAGCATCTTTTCATATGTCTATGGGCCCTCTGTATGTTCTCCTTGGAGAAGCGTCTATTCAGGTCCTTTGCCCATTTTTTAATTGGATTGTTTGCCTTCCTGGTGTTGAGTCATATGAGTTCTTTATATATTTTGGAGATCAAACCCTTGTCTGATGTATTATTGGCAAATATGTTTTCTCACATGGTAGGTTCCCCTTTCATTTTACTGATCTTTAGCCGTGAAGAAGCTTTTTAATGTGATATAATCCCATTTGTTTATTTTTTCCTTTATTTCCCTTGCCCTAGGAGATATATCAGCAACAATATTGCTATGTGGGATATCTGATATTTTATAGCTTATATTTTCCTCTCGCTTTTACAGTGTCACAAATTATATTTAAGTCTTTTATCCATTTTGAGATTATTCTGGTGTATGGTGTAAGTTGGTGATCTAGTTTCATTTTTTTGCATGTACCAGTCCAGTTCTCCCAATACCATTTATTGAAGAGGCTATTTTTACTCCAGTGCATGCTTGTACCCCCTTAGTCAAATATTAATTGACCGCAGAGACATGGGTTTATTTCTGGGCTCTCTATTCTGTTCCATTGATTTATTTTTCTGTTCTTATGCCAGTATCAGACTGTTTTGATTACAGTGGCCCTGTAGTATAGTTTGATATCAGGTATTGTGTCCCTCCTACTTTGTTCTTGTTTCTCAAGATTGCTGAGGCTCTCTGGGT
>VMDR010005880.1:0-48640 GCA_007922815.1 Macrotus californicus | reverse complement strand
GTGCCCTTTCACTCTTCCACATATATTTTAAAATCAATTCATCTAGTTCCACCAAAAAAAAAAAAATCTTTTCAGAATCCTTATTGGAATTTCATTGAATCTGTGGCTCAGTTTAAAGTATATTAACATATTTTTTAATATTGACTATAGTAACCACAAGAATAGTATCTATCTCCATTTAACTAGGTCATCTTTAATGTCTTTCAACAAAATTTCATAATAGACATGCACAACTTCTGATAGATTTACTCCTTGGTGCTTTTTAAGTGGTATTTTTTTAAAAATTACATTTTCTAACTGATCCTGTTGTGTAGAAATGTAGTCACCTTTTGGGTAATGATTCTGTATTTGGAAAGCTTGCTAAAACTCAAATAATTTTGATTCTTTAGTGTTTTCCAAATGGAGAAATATACCACCCATGGATAAGGACAGCTTATTTCTTCCTTCCTGATCCTTATACCATTTTCCTTTTCCTCGAAATACTGCCCTGGCCAGGAAATCCAGTGCAATGCAGGAATGAAGTGGTGGTCACTTACCCTGGCCTTATTCCTGATACTGGAGGAAATGCTTTCCCCAGTTACCACCTAATTTTATCTTCCATTTAGGGTTTTTGCACATGCCCTTTACTGGGTTAAAGAAATTTCTTTTTATTCCTAGTTTGCTAAGAGTTCCTATAATAAATGAAAATGTTTAATTAATATTGTATAACTCACAAACTAAGGTTTCCATGTCTTCTTGAGTCAGTTTCTGTAAGTGGCATTTTTCCAGGAATTTATACATGTTTTTCAGTCTTCAGATTCACTGGCATATGAAACATAATATCCCCTTATTTTTTAAAAAATCTGTTGCATCAGTACTTATATTCTCCATGATTTTCCACAGTAGTGCTCATTTGTGTCTTCTTTTTGTATTAATTCATCTTAGCAGAGGTTTGTCAGTTTCATTAAGCTATTCAGAAAATGTCTTGGTCAATACTCTTAATTGTATGATCGCCTTTTGCCTCATTAATTTCTGCTTCTATATTTATTATTTCCTTTTGTCTAACTTTTTTAGCCTTTTTTTCTAACTTTCTCATTCTTCTATGCATTAATTTTGAGCTTTTCTTCTTTTGTAATGGAAGCACCTAGTGATGTACTTGAGCTATATACTACAAGTTTTCACACACAATATTTTATCATTCAGTTCTAAATATGGCGGATTTATTGATTTTCCTTGTAGTTTAATTTTTGCTCTGTTATTTGATATAAACAAGTTTTAATCACCATATTTTTCTGGTGATTTAAAACTTTTATCATTATGCAGTGACTTACTTTTTGCCTTCTTGTCTATTTTGTCTGATATTATTAATATGGCTATGCCACATGATTTTAGTTTTAGCCTAATATGTAGTTTCACCTCTTTAAATTTTATCATTTCTGAATCCTTGTGTTTTAGGTGTGTCTCATATAAATAGCTGGATTTTATCATCTTTTTCATCTGACCATCTTTGTCTTTTAACTTAAGGATCTCGTATATTGTGATTACTGATACATTTGGATTTAACTCTACCATCTTCTTTTAATCTATCAGTTCCTTTTTTCTCCTTTCTTTTTAAAAATTTGGTTTAATTGAGGTTTGGATTTTTGTTTCTGTTACTCTTCACTGTTAACATATGAGAGTATAACTACTCATAACTTACACTCTCTATGTCTGTTTTTCATTGCTTACCCTACATCACAGGTGGCAAACACAAGGCCCGCGAGCCAAATCCGGCCCTCCACCTTGTTTTATCCAGCCCGGCACTTTGTTTCTACCTGGTGGCTGCGCCAAGCTCTCACTTAAATGTTAAGGAGTGGTTACATTTACACAGTCTTCAAATTACATTTGGTCCTTTGAAGGCAACAGCCAGGCTGATGTGGCCCCCAGTGAAAATGAGTTTGACAACTGTGCCCTACCTATATTAGCATGAATACTTTTCCATTTAACATGTTAATAATTTCACTCTTCTCATGAATCACATTAGAACCATAAAATACTTCTACTCTGATCACCCTCCTTCCATTGTATATTCCACTGTTATCCAGTATTTTAGTTCTCTTTTTTAACCCTTCAATTTATACATTATTAATAGTTTTATTCAATTGATTTTTGCTTAGATATACATGTTTGTTGCTTCATTTGTACATAATTTCTTCTTACATCTCAGACCTTCCATTTGGGTCTTTTTCCTTGATCTGCCTGCATTTGAACTTTTCTTTATTAAATGTATTAATAGTCTCTCTGAGAACTGGCTTTCTAACTTTGCTTTCTGGGCATCATTTGTGAGGCTGCTTTGAAAGCACAGTGATTTGGATGATTTGCTGCCTTGAAGCTGGAAAAGCTAACTATTAGATAAGGCAGGCTGTTAAACAGGAAATGCTCCAGTCACATCAAGGGGCTGTGCTCCTGGGCATTATGGGAATTCTTTTATCTCTTACAGATCAAGGAATCCAGATACATGTGTTGAATTTACCTGCAAGAATCTTGAAATCCTTTCATCTGAGCTAAGGATGATGTAAAACAATTTAATAAAGGGGAACTCACTATATTTGGGACTGAAGAATGGAGTTTTTATAATACAAGGTTGCTTTCATATTCCAATAAGGCCACTTCAAAACTCTTCATCCTGAGTCCCTCAGTCCACATAATGGACATCTGTGTTTTAGGTCTGCCCAACACCTATTCTCTCTTCTTCTGAGCACATCACTCTCATTTTCCTTCAAAAGAATATCCTTCCTTCATTCTTTCCCCATGTCATTTGGAGAGATGAGCCCACCCTCTGGTTCCATATATGGTTATCTGACTCAGGTAGCCAATCAGGGTAGTCCATTCCCTGGGCCACAGGGATGGACTCTTAACTCTAAACAAGCTGATGAGATTCCTGAGGTGGGCGATGAAGCCCTAGACAGTAAGGATTCCATGAGCAAAGCAACACGTGAGAAGCCTAAGGAATCTTCGCCTTGACACAGCAGATGGAACAGAGGCCCCACCTCAGAAGCCTAGGCTATGTTCACCCCAAGGTTCCTTAACAATGGCTGAGCTTTTCTGGGGGCTATATTAGCTCCCTATTGTGACTGTAAATAGCACAAATGTAGTGACTTAAAACAATATAGATTTACTTTTTTACAGTATCAGAGGTAGAGCTGCATTCCTTCTGGAGGCCTTAAGTGAAACTGTTTCCTTGCCCTTTCCAGTTTCGAGGGGCTGTCTGAATTCCTTGGCTCATGGCTCTACTTCACATCTCCATCTTTGACACACCTGCCTCCCTCTCTCTGTTGTAAAGACCCTTGTGATTGCATTGGGCCCACCTAAATAATCCAGAATAATCTCCCCATCTCAAAGTTCATAACCTGATCACACCTGCAAACTCCCTGCACCACGTAACAGGTAGGTTCCAGGGATCAGGACGTGGACGTCATGGCAGGGTGGGGGGCGGCTATGGGTAGGATCCACCATGAGTTACATGTGGGTAGGGGCCAAGGTGTCCTGACAGAAACCTCACTGAGGAAAAGAGACAGTTGATGGTCTAAGGACAAGGAGTTGGTGTGAACAGGAACCTGTTAAGTTGAGCAGGGAATGTTTTTGAGATCAGTTTTTAAAGAAGGAGACCTTGGGTTATTCCTAGGAACTAATACCAGAAATCTGTGAAGAGGGGGTGGTAAGAAGAGAAACATTTTCCCTACAAACTGTGAGAAATTTTGTCACAAAAATTCTCTCAAGATGGCATGACTTTTAGTCACATAACAGTGGACTCCCCGTGGGGAAGCTGGGGAGTAGAGTACAATGGCTCCGCGGGAAGGGCCATGCCTTGGGGCTGGACCTCAAGTTACTGCATTCAGTTGGGCTAGAACAAAGACTCTAATGACGATGGCTTCAAAGTAGTTAGCTTTGGAGGGTACTTTTCCCACCCAAAGTACTTTTCAAGGCCTCAGAGGAAGCGAAAAGGGTGAAAAGAACAAAGCCATCCTGCGGCCAGGGCTGCAGATGCTTCCGCTCCAATGTCAAGATGACCTGACCACCACAGTGCTCCCAGGTCACCTCAGCAGGTGTGAACAGAGGAACAGCAGGCAGACCAAAAGGCAGCAGGATGGGGCTTGTGGGCTGTTCCAGGGTCTGCCTGTGCTCCTGGTCCTTGAAGCATGTGTGTGGGGGGAAGGAGAAGAGGGTGTGAGGGGTGGTTTTATACCGTCACAGGTTACTGAGTGGAGATTTTTTGTTTGCCCCAAAATTGGTGCTTAAAAACCAATTAGGGAGACAAAAAGTGCCAAGTACCTCACATTCTAAAGACAACTGACAACCATCGGGTCCCTCACCTTGCTCACAGCTTCCTGAGATGATAGACCAGGCCTTTCCAACACCAGCCATGGCCTCAGACCAGTACCTTCTCCCAGAAAGGAGAGAAAGGATTTGTCGGAGGAGTGGGTTGGGGCTCAACACCCTGGAGCAGTTGGAGCCTGAGGCTGACGGGGAGGAGGCACCCCACAGGAGATACAAGCCTCTCCATTCTGAGCTGAGGGTGGAAGGAAGAGGAACAAGCAGCTTGTGGTCCTGGACTTCCCATGCAGGCCCCTTGAGTCGCAAGCCTGGCACGATGGGAAGTAGACGGCTTTGAAAAGCTGGGCCACCTTTTAGTTAGCAAGAGCAAAGACGAAGTTATGGAATCTGAGTTGTTGCTAAGGAGTCCTCTACCGAATGAGAAAAGGGGATCCAACAGTTGGGACCAGAGCCTGGAAGACAAAAGAGATTCATGCTTTACTGCACTGAGCCAGGGTAGTTCAAAAATGTTTACAGTGAATTTACAATAATGGCAGAGTGAGCAGCGAGGATCTCATTTTATCCTGCCAGTAGGCAAGCTGCCCTACCCTTTCCTGGAAGGGAGTAAAAACAGATGGGAAGGGCAGGGGAGAAAGAGAAGTGAATGACACCTGTGGCTACACTTAGTCGTGAGCCTTGGAGAACCTCAGCTGAAAGGAAGGAACGGAGCGAGGAGAGGGTTACTGGTGCTCAGGGGGCTCCAGTTACGGCCCGACCGAACAGCAAGTGAAACGGGCTGGGCAGTCATTTCAGACCGAAGATAACACATCTTAAGATGAGTCTGAGAGAAGCCAGAATCCTCCCGGGAGGGAGAAGTAGAAAGGTGCCTTGTTTTACTGTAACTTTCAGGGTTAGAGGTGGTGGGAGTGGTGATGACGGTGGGTGGAATAAACAGAAAAGAAAAAAGGAAAGCCGAAGAACGCTTCCTTTGTGCCTTTTTAACAGGAAAGCTTTTATTCTCTTCTCAGGCTCGATAGACGCCACCTAGCGGGCAAACAACTGTCCCACACTCAGCCGACGACTACGGCCAGCCCAGGTTGGACATTTCATATTCACCTTGCTTCACCTGCCAGGAAAGAGGTGTAAATGGTGTTTTATCTCTTCAAAGGCTACCGTCACGTTGGGATAGAGGCAGCAGCTGATCTGGGTAGTGGAGAGTGGCCCAGAAGAGTCTGGGATCCCTGAGAACTGGCGTAGACAAAGGGCAGTAGCCTGGAACCGAAGAGGCAGGAGACTGCCAGGGTTATAGCTCTCTGTGATCAGTAACAAAGCAAGGGGCTGGGATCTGGGGCACCTGCTGAGGAAGGTTGGAGCTCATCTGTTCTCCAGACGGAGGTCAGGCATTTAGAAGGTCGTTATTATTCAAACAGTGGCACTAGCCAGCAGAAACACAAAATACTGAGCTGAGATTCATTCCAGGCAGAGGCCACCTGTCCTCTGACCCATTTTGTATTTTATACCATGTGTGCATTCTGGGCCTGGAGAAGACTTCTGGGGCCCATAGGAATCTGGGAATAAGGAGTATTTCAACTAGTCTAAATTGAGTATTTTTTGGTTGAGGTATAATTGACATATATTACATTAGTTTCAGGTGTACAACACAATGATTCAATAATATTTTATATATTACAAAATAAGTCTAGTCAACAGATACCTTACATAGTTACAATATTTTTCTTGCGATGAGAATGTTTAAGCTCTTCTCTCCTTGCAACTTTCAAACATATTAATATAGTATCATTACCTATAGTTACCATGCTGCAGCATCCCCATTCTTATTATTTTATAACTGGAAGTTTGTAACCTTTGACCCACTTCATCCATCTTGCCCATGCCCATCCCCAACTCTGGCAACCAGCAATCTGTTCTCTCTACCTATGAGCTTGGGTTTTTTTGTTTTGTTTTCGTTTTTGTTTGTTTTTAGAGTCCACAAATAAGTAAGGTCACAGAATTTGTCTTTCTCTGCCTGATTTTTTCACCTAGCATAATGTCCTCAAGATCCACGCACATCGCAAATGGGAAGATTTCCTTCTTCTTTTATGGCTGTGTGTATGTGCGTGTGTGTACATGTATGTATAATATATAATATATGTTTATCACATTTTCTTTACCCGTTCATCATCGATGCACACTTAGGTTGCTTCCGTGTGTTTGCTATTATAAATAGTGCTGCGATGAACATGGGGGTGCTTATATCTTTTCGAATTAGTGTTTTCATTTTCTTTGAATTACCCAGAAGTGGAATTGCTGGATCATATGGTAGTTCTGTTTTTTATTTGTTGAGGAACCTTCATTCTGTTTTTGATAATGGCTGTGCCAATTTACATTCCTACTAACAGTGCACAGGGTTCCCTTTTCTCCACAACATCATCAACACTTGCTATTGCTTGTCTTTTTGATGATAGCTATTCTAACAGATGTGGGGTGATATTTCACTGTGTTTTTATGTGCTTTTCCCTGGTGATTAGTGATGCTGAGCATCTTTTCATGTACTTGTTGTTCATATTTATGCCTTCTTTGGAAAAATGTCTATTCAGATTTTCTGCCCATTTTTAATTAGATTCTTTGGGTTTGTTGCTATTGAGTTGTGTGAGTTCTTTACATATTTTGGATATTAACCCCTAATCAGATATATAATTTGCAAATATTTTCTCTCATTCGGTAGGTTGCATTTTCATTTCGTTGATGGTTTCCTTTGCTGGACAGAAGCTTTTTAGTTTTAGGTAATCCCACTTCTCTGTTTTTGCTTTTGTTGACTCTACTTTTGGTGACAGAGCCAAAAGTACCCACAAAGACCAGTATCAGAGAGCTTAACACCTGTATTTTCTTTTAGGAGTTTTATAGTTTCAGGTCTTACATTCAAATCTTTCATTTATTTCGAGTTAAATTTTTTTGCATGGTTTAAGATAGTGATCCGGTTTCATTTGAATTGAGTTTCTGACATTTACAATCAAAAGAATCCTAAGTAATATAGCTGCTCAGTCCTATTGCAGAGGACTTTGGAGAGTGCCAGTGGCCAGAAATGAAGTAACAGCAAGGCAGTAAGCACAGTCCACCTTCCTGCCTGTAGCCCCTTCTAAGGGACTTTCCTGCCCAGAATATCCTGATGAAGGTGTGGATCTGCACATGTTATTCCAACCTAGCACTAGACCAGAAGCAGGTGTTTGACCCTCGGACAGTCAATATCCGTTAGATTATGCTGCCTTAACAAATAACACCTGCAATATTAGTGGCTTAAAAAAAATTAGAAGCAAAAGAACAAAACATGGGTTTATTTCCTGAACACATTTCATGTCCATAATGTGTCAGCTGGGGGTTCCTCTCCAAACTATCCTCAATCCACCACAGGTTGGAGGGGCAGCCACCTCCTGGAGGATTGCTAGTCACTAGAGCAGAAGAAAAAAGAAAACAGCTAAGAGAACACAAAGGGTTGAATTGTCCAATCCAACTCACAGGGGTCATAGATCTTAATACTAAAATGTATTAATAAGTCAAAGGATACGTGCAGTCCCAGGAGACAAGTGAAACGTGTACAAATTTGGGACCATCAGTGCAACTCTCCCTTTCTTTGTGCGCTGGGACATGTTCTTTTCCAGGTTTAAAATGGTAGGTTTTAAGGAGGGCTTCGCTTGGGAAAAGGAAGCCTTTTGGTCATGAAATATCTCCCATTTATATTGTAATCGATACACAGTGTACTGACAGTTTTTCATTGAACCATTCCCCATAAATGCATAAATCCCAGGTTTGTTTACCGTAAGCTACCTAGACAGGCCAAATCACCTCCTGCTGAAAGCAACCCATAGATGAAGACTCTCTACCAGCTTCAGAAGGTGTGCTTAGCCCTGTATAAGGAGTAAGTCCTTTTCACCCTCTTACCACCCATTTGTACCCCCAGGAGAAAGAGAATGGGTTGCAGACCAACTGTTAGCTTCTTCCTTTCTGATAAGGAATCATATTTTGGCTCTTAAAGGGTTCCATCTGGAAATTAACCATATGACTTCTACTCATATTTCACTGGCAAAGCAAGTCACATGGCCAGGTCTGGAATCAAGGGGGTAGGAAAGTATAATCCTTCCTCAGGGAGGGGAACCAGATGTTGTTGAACAGTTATAAAGTCTACCACAGGTAGCTAATTCATAGTCAGGAAGGGGACCCCTGATACAGATTTGCTTTGTACTAGGATAACACTAGCTGCTATAACAGAAATTTCTGAATGCTTAACACAAAGAATTCCTTATTTCTCTTTCATATTACAATTCAGTGTGATATTCGGGTGCAGCTTTCTACATGGTAACTCAGGATTCCAGTCTTCTGCCATAAAATTGCTCCACCATTCCCCCTGGCTTCAGTGCTCTCTTCCAGCTGGTTAACAGGGAATCGGGGTGGAGAGGTGAGAACTGGTGATTCTTAAGAGTAAATAACACATACAGTTTCACCTATATGCAAGGTAGTCTAGGGACTGTGGTCCCAGACTGGACAGCTACTCCGCAAACACAGTTCCCCACAGAGAGGGAACAAAATCTCTGGTGGAAGCCAGCCATCTCTGCTGCAGATATTAAAAGATGGGGCTAGACAGATCCATCTTTTTTTATTGGAAATTTCAACTAGCAAACACTAAAGGAAATTTCCAATTTGTGATAGAGCTAAAGGAATATATTGATTAGGGTTGAGCTGCTTGGGGTGGAGGGGGAGGAATAGCAGTTTTAAAAAGAAGTTTGTTTCTTATATGTAAAGTCCAAAAATGAGCAGCCCAGGACTAGTATTGTGGCTCTGCTTCATGATGTCCTCAGGGATCCAAGCTCCTTCTGTCTTGTTTTAAAAGTATGGCCTTCCGTTCCCAAGGAATGGTTCCTCCTGGTCCCCAGTGATGATTCCATGTTCAGCCATCTGTCCATAATCTAACGACAAGGACAAAGACAGGACAAACAAGAGGGTAAAGGGCTCATACCTCCTGTCATTTTTCTTGCAAGGTGCCTGGAAGCCACCACATGACACCATACCACATGTTTATATTCCACTGACCAGAGCATAGTCAAGGGCCAAATCTAGGAGCTAGAGAGCCAGGAAATACAATCTGTATTCTGATAGGCAGGGAGTTTATTGGGAGGAAGAGAACTGCTCCTTTATTTTAGAAAAACCAGTCCAATGGATGGGATTGGTTATGAATAACTAGGCTTCTTGTGGATTAACCTAGATGGGAAAGAGTCAGTCAAATAGAATTCAGTTACCTTTCACAACAAAATGACAGAAAATTCGAATCTTCCTCTGTTGTGCAAAAGAGCAACAATGTGGAATACAGGAGAGAAAAAGAAAGGTCTTGGTAGAGGAGGATGCAGTGGTGAATGCAGTGATGTGTTGGTCTCCTAGGACTGCTGTAACAAAGTACCACTGACTGGGTGGCTTAAACAACAGAAATTTTTTGTCTCACAGTCCTGGAGGCTGGAGGTCCAAACTCAAGGTGTTGGCAGGGTTCATTCTTCCTGAGGGATCTGCAGCAAGGCTCTGTTCCAGGCCTCTCTCCTTGGCTCGTAGGTAGCTGTCTTCTGCCCATGTCTCCTCTTATCACTTTGCCTCTATGTGTGTCTATCTCTGTGTCCAAATGTCCCCTTCTTAGAAGGACCTAGTCATATTGGATTAGGGCCCACTTTAGTGACCTCATTTTAACTTGACCTCCTCTGTAAAGACATTCTCTCCAAATAAGGTTACATTCTGAGGTACTAAGGACTAGGACTCCAACATATTTCTTTTTAAGGGGCATAATTCATCCTATAACAAATAGTGAGGAGAAGCATGGCTGTGAGAAATTCTCTGGGGAGGGACAGCAAAGACCTTTAAGAATGGTAGTGTTTAATATTCAGTTTAAATAAACGTGTTTTTTAGATGTAAATCCCTCCACTACTCAAACCGTCCATAAAGAGTCTGCCCCACCCATACAGACAACATTCAGGGGTGTCTGTAGGGGTGGTTTGGAGAATGTGATTCTGTGTCTGAGGAAGCAATCTGGGCCTGCTGATCCTGCTTCGCCCACTCTTAACGCAAACCTGGAGAGTTAAGGCCCTGGAAGCATCATCCCCCAGCCACTTCCGGATAAGGTGTTGATGGGTCACTACTCCAATTTCCTTGCCTTGGTACAAATCTGAGATTCTTTCCTCATCATTTCCAGACTCCTCAGTGGCACTGAGCTCCAATTGCCCACAGTGGTAACGCATACTTTAGTCACTTCCTTTCCCTCCTGACCTCATGTCCCCACTTCCTCACCCATGTTTCCTGGGTTCACCTCCCAAGTAAACTACTTGTGGTCAAACTCTAATTTGAGGATTTGCTACTGGGTGATCCCAAACTTAGACAATAGCCAAACATCTGAAATTTTAAACTGGAATCCAAAAGCTTTCTTAGCTTAATATGCATAGGGAAAAAAATCCTGATATTTTTAATTAATGTCATTAATGTCTTTGACAGCCCCCTGCCCCAGAAAACAATGGTGTGTCGAAGTTTCTTGTTTTATTCATGGGCTTTCAGAATGATATTTGAAAGAGTGGACAACAAAAATAATTGCATTTTCAAATTTTATTTTTATTTTACTCCCTCCTCGCACCTCGAAACAAGTGGCATCCATTCAAATGAAAATGAGGTATACAAGTGATTTTTATTAAAATTAACATTTAATTTAAGTTTTGCTTTATTATGCATTCCAAAAATAACTATGAGCTCCCTGTAAATAGGTTGTCTATATGGCATAATTTATAGCTATTCATGCTCTACCAATTACATTGAAATTACAACTGGAGTTACCACTGAACCTCAATAATCATTACTATGCAATTTGCAGTTTTCCAGATTGGGGAGCTCTTTGGAAGCTACAAGTAACTAGCCAATTGTTTTTAGAGAGTACAGTAATGACTGTTATTACCGAGGAGTTGAATGAAGTTCCTTTTTATGCCCTGAAGATTACTTGATAATTACACTTGATGCTATCATTAAAAGCAAAAGTACCAACAGATAAACAGACAGCAAGCTAACTATAACAGTCCAATAATGTGGGCCAATATTGTTCACTGTGAAAATTAACACATCTTCTATTGACTGCCATTTCTTTAATGGGAACACCTGCCCATACAAGTACACTTAATTAGATGGATTGCCTTGCCTCATGAATGGCATTAGGAGAAAAATGAGTGAAATTAAAGGGAAGATTTCTGAGATTTTGCTTATTATGTGAAAGTACAATAGGCCGCAAAGAAGATTCAAACTAATCAGCTCCCCTCACCGCACGTGAAACGAACCTTGCTCTGTCCTCCTTCCAAAGGTCCTTGAATGTGGTACCCAGACCCACCACTTATATTTCCTTTCAGTAAGGTGACCCTGGGCTAGAATGTATTGACTACCATGACCCATCTCTCAGAAAACATTTCATTTTCTAAAAATGAAGCCTATTAAAAGATTTCTTATATTGAAGTACTTGAAAACAATATTTCTCCTCTACTTTTTTCACTCTTAAACTAGGTCACTGTAGACTTTCCCCAGACACTTTTTTTTGTACGGGGAAATGTACTCCTTATTTAGAATTGACCCCAGGCTAAAGTGTTAGGGATTCGAAGTTTGGGTTCAGTCCCATTAACCTCCTTTCCTGCCTTTTACTCCTCATCTTTAAAGGCTCAGCGCAAGTCAGAGCAAAGCTTGCTTTTATGATAGTATCTGGTGCCAGCCCCTGTATTACCTTTCCCAGTGATAATTGCTCTGTAAAATTACCTCTAGGGGGTGAATAAAGGATTTTCTCCCATGTTAAAGCACCTCAGCCAATGGGAGGTCAAGTGACTTCTGAAATTGGATGCACCATGTCAGGTTACCTTCCTGCAACAGGTTACTTTCACTGCCCACCATCCTGACTTCCCTGCTGGAAGAATGGAAGTCCCTGCCAGAAAACAGCCACAAGGACAGCATGGAGACTTAGTCGTTACCGCCCTCATTTTTTGCAGCAGCGATTCCAAAATAAAAGCTCCGGCCTTTCCCTGGTAAGTTGCCCTGGGAACCACTTTAATAAGTCTATTAAGATTTTTGTTCATGCTGCTAGTATTGGCCCCATTTCTAATTTTAATGAGACTTACACTAGCCAGCTGATTGAAACAGCCCTCATATTTTTATTCAAGTGATTAACTTCAACTGAACTAAACTATTTTATTTAACAGTCCCCAAAAGCACCCCATAAAATGCTTCATGAGTCCTTTCGTGGGGCCATTTTAGTGAGCAAGACTTACTATACTTTCAAAATTCCTGAGATCAAAGTCTCATCTACTTGTAGAAGACTCCAGCTGATGGAAACACCACCTGTAAAACATCTATTGGCTGTGTGGAATGAAATGACAGACTGACAAGACAGACAGAAAGGCTGACGTAGACACATTTGGGGTGCTACTCAGCTCGCCCTCTCTCAGGAAACTTCCTCACCCCCTTTCACAGAGTTGGGCCACTGACAGAATATTTATGCTTCTAAGTCACTGCTGCCCTTGGCCACTGCTGATTGGACCTGAAGAGAATATCTCCAGGGGTGTCCAATCTTTTGGCATCTCTGGGCCACACTGGAAGAAGATTTGTCTTGGGCCACATATTGAGTACATTGTGACACATAATCACAAAAAAATAATCTCATCACATTTTAAGTAAATTTATGATTTTTGCTGGGCTGCATTCACAGCCATCCCGGGCCACAGGCCGCAGGTTGGAAACCCCTGAAGTTGGGTCAGTCTGATTCTCTGGCCCAGGAATTTGGAAGTGAGACTGACAACTTAGTTGGTCTGTATATGTTTTGCAATCCTGGGCACAGGGAGATGGGGGTGGGAGCTAAATGTTACATATGGACAGGAGAAGCAAGAAAGCAAATCTGAAGAGAAGGGAGAACAGGAGGAGAGGACCAGAGATAAAAGTCTGGTGTTCTGATAGCGTTCCAGCTCCCAGACCCAGCCCTGGCTGAGGCTCAGCTTCATTTCCTCCTGCCCTACAGTTCCACGAACCTCCCCCATGAGGGGGATGCTTTTAAAATCTATCCACAAATTCTTCGCCCTTTACATGATGGAGACTAATTTCCCTTACCTGCAACATGGTATGGACTTAGCGGCTCACTTCTAACAAAGAGAATGGGCTGGAACTGACAGCTGGACTTCCGAAACCCAGTCACAAGATGCATTGCCACCCCTCCCCTTGCTCTCTTACACCTTGCCTCTCTGGGGGAATGCAGCGGCCATGCCTTAAGAACACTCAAGCAGCCTGTGCAGAGGCCCAAGTGGAAAGGCTTGAGGCCACCCACCACCACCCAGTCCTTCCTGCCAGCCCTGGATGTGGACCTTCCCACCCGCGTCGAGCCCTGGCCAACATTTTAGCTACAACCTCAGGAGATCCCTAGCCAAAACCATCCAGCTAAGCATCTCTCACATTCTTAACCCACAGAAACTGTGAGGACAGTACATGTTTATGGTTTTAAGCCACCAGGTTTGGGGGTAACTTGTTACACGTCAGCCTTCATGGCCCCATGTGATCTGGACCCGCTTTCAGTCCTCGATTCTGGCCTCTGCTCTCCTTGCTCATTATGCTCTAACCACTTATTTTCCTGCTCATGCCCTTCACCCACACTATTCCCATTGCCTGAAATCCTCTTACCCCAAATCATACTTTCTCTTTCAGGTCTCCGCTTACATGCAAATGCTTCAGAGAGAACCTGCCTAAGGACCCAGCCTAAAGCCTGGCCTTTCACCCCGTCTCCACTATTCTCCCACAATACCCTCTTCCTCGTCTTCATAAATTTTGCTATAGCTTATAATTATATATTTACTTGATTTGGGGTTTTCTTGTTGATATCTGCTTTCCACTGTAAATCTAGAGCCAAGTGTATACAGTCTACTCTCAAAAATATTTATGAAATAAATGTTGCAAATGAAGTAAGTTCCATTAGCTATGACTAAGGAGTCCTAACTAACAGCACAACACATAAATACTGGGTCAGGGGACCCAGACTCTTTCTGGGTTTTACAATAAGCTGAGCGCCCTTTTCAGAGTGTCCTTAGTTCTCCTCAGAAACCTCTGGGACAGGTAGATGATACTCATCTAATGAAGCGGGCTCTCGGGCCCAGGTGGTTAGGGTGTCAGAGGCCAAACGAACAGTAAAAGCACTGCGGATGCACTGGCTGGCCAGGGACCGAGACTCCCAGGCACCAGCTCTCCCAGGCCACGCCATCGGCTCTCCTGCCCGCCCATGGATCCAGCATACCTTGCTTTCCAGCCCTTTTCAGAACGGCGGGACTTACCCTAATCCCAGGGTGTTAGAAAGCTCTCATTGTTACCACACTTGGTGTGGAGTTCCCAATGTCCTTTCTACCTGTGCCAGAAGCTCTTCACTCTCTCGCTCTCCTCTCTGATGTCACAAAAGGGAGTCCTCTCCTCCCTTTCCTCCCAGCCCTGCCCCACTCAGGACATACAGCTCCCCTCCTCGCCCAGGGCCTCTGTCTCCCCTGTGTTCTCAGGCTCAGCCAGGTACCAAAGACACTTCCTCCCAGCTCCCACCTCAAGTCTGCAATTTACCTCTTGGCAGATCTATAGCTTTGGTGGCCCCAAACCCTAGGGTCACCCACAGGAAACTGACTCACAACTAGCCAGGATAGAAAGCAGGGACTAAGCCCGGGGAAGAAACAGGAGGGCTCCAGGAGAGCAGCAATTTCATGAGCAGAGCCCATGGCTCCTGTGGCCAAATAGCCACAGCAACGGCTCGGTCTCACCAAGACCACTGGCCTCACCCTGTGTCTTTGTTTCTGTCTGTGCATCTGCTGTCTTCTTTTTTGTTCAGTCTCAACCAGCTTCCTCTGCTTATTTTTCTTACACAAGGCCCACCCTCTACTTCATTTCTGTAGGACCGAACACCACAGCACCCACAGGGTACTGGGATTCCTCCAATATCTTTTAGTTCTAATTCCCAAAATAACTTGTGAGAAGTTCAAATCATCCTTTCAGACCAAGCTATGCCAGTCCCAGGTAGCAGCCTGCTTCTGCATGGATTGCTCTAGGCCAGTCTTCTGAGCCGGAAGGGGCTGGAAACAGGTCCTCAGCCAACTGTGGGCAGGTGCTCTTCCAGACGGGTACAGGGTGGGCGGGCCTCTTTATATGCACTGAGGCCTGCCTCTTTAGGAGGGTATGTGTGATTTGAGAATTACTCAACACCCTAAATGTCTATTTTATCAACCCTTAGAGCTGAAGAAATTTTCTCCAGGAAAATCCTGCCACTGCACAATATGTTACATGCAGTTACATCTTGGAGTCTTATAAAGTGGGACTTCAGAGACCATCCAGTCCAGGAACAGCAAACTGCCAACTTCAACCGCCTGGAGTGTTGCACTGTAAAGACTTGCGCCCTGATTATTCTGGGTGTGAGGCTTTGCTGGATATTTGTGCAGACATGTTGGGCCACTCGGCGTCACTACATCAGGGCAACCACCCCTTTCCTGGTCAGTGTGGTGAACTGGAGCAGCCCCTCCCACCCCCTCCACCCTCAGTGGTGGGCACATAACCAACCGAGGCTGGACCAGTGACTGTGCACCATCCCTCTGGCCTCAGTGACCCCACAGGACCATGTAGAGTCTTTTCTATGATACACACTTCCTGTTGAAGTAGCAGGTGCTGAGGCTGCCCGGCGCCCCATTCCCCCTGACATGAGAAAGCCTGCAGGCAGCCCGAAGACAGGGCAAGTCCTCCAGAACAGAGAGCGAGAGCACAAGCAAGAGAGAGGGACCTTATTACTCTCACTTGACCTACTGGATCCAATTAGGCCCAAAGAAGCCAGTACATTCCTTTTATTCTTAAACAAGTTTGAGTTTTCTGTCACATGCAACTAATAGAATTTAAACTAATAATCTCATTCATTTTACAGATGAGGAGAATGGGAGTCCAAGAGGTTAACTAATTTGCCTAAGACCACTCATCTAGTTAGTTATATGGCCATTTGGAAAGCAGATTCTGAAGACTGGGACATGGCTGTCTATCCTGGCTGGTTCAGACAAAGGCCCTGTTGAAAGCTGTTTGGATACTGATTCTGTCATTAGTTCTCTCTCTCCCAGTCCCTTGTCCTCTGAAACTTTGATAAGCATCCTATGAATGTCTAAGCTACCATCAGTATTCCAAAACAAAACAAAGCTAGATCCCAGCCACAAAATCCTCGCCCCATAGTGACTCTGACCCATTGACTAATCTTCTTCCTATATAGCTACTCAATTTCTTACTAACCTGCCTAACCATACTATTATGCAGTCCACACCCCTGTAACTCAAAGTGTGTCCTGTGGCCTGTGCACCACCCTGGAGCTTTTAAAACTCAGGTTCTCAGGCCCCACGCGACACCTTTAGGCTCTAGTTTAACAAGATCTTCAGAGGGTTCACTGCACAAGAAAGTTTGAGAGGCATGGATCTCCATTCCTTACCTTAACACACACACATGCACACGTACACAGTTTCTCCACATTCTTTCTGAAATTTAATAAACATATACACACATGTTTCTGATCTGAAAGTCAGGCAACCCTGTTAAAATAAGGAACATAGTCAATGTGATGTGTCTTTTTCTTGCTGAACCTGGGCAAGCTCCTATTGGTCACTGCTGTTAAACCATAATTTTAATAAAAAGAAACATTGCCTGGGCTTAATGCCAAATTGCCAGAACTACAGATTAGAGTGCCTTTCTTTTTTAGACTTTTTGAAAAATGGGATCATATTTGCCCATCTCAAGTCTGTCCAAAACCAGCCCCAACATTCTTCCAATGCCTTCTACACAGCTCCTTAAAGAGGGTCAAAGAATGCAGCGGTTTCATTTTCAAGTGTTTCCAATACCCTGGAACTCATCCCGGTTAGGTCACTCAAGCTAATTTAGAGTGTCCAGGTCACTGGATGGCAACCCTGGATGTACATCAGAATCACCTGAGGCAGCTTTAGAACTACCATTGCTTGGGCCTCTCAATAGGCCGGCTGAATTAGAACCCAACAGA
This sequence comes from Macrotus californicus, assembly GCA_007922815.1. Classification (NCBI taxonomy): domain Eukaryota; kingdom Metazoa; phylum Chordata; class Mammalia; order Chiroptera; family Phyllostomidae; genus Macrotus; species Macrotus californicus. The sequence goes on along the minus strand of VMDR010005880.1, from coordinate 31,293 downwards.
CGGACTCCAGCAGGGCATTGCTCTTTTAAGCTCCCCAGGTGATTCTGACACACCGTCAGGGTTAAAAGCCATTGAAAGAGGTTTTTTCGCTTTTGCTTTTGGGGTGGTGATGTTGTTATTGTTGTTTAATCAACCGCTCAGGGCCCACAGATTCAGAATCTCTGTGGCTGAAGCTCAAGCATCAGTAGTGTTAAGTCCCCCAGATAGTACTCAGGTGTGGCCTGGATGAGAGCCACGGATGAGAAGCTGTTCTCGATGTAAGCCAGATGTTATGCATTCTTCTGTTACAGGCAGCCCAACCTGCCCCAAACCAATGCAAGTAAGGTTCAACACTTGGGTAAGCCCCCCAGACATACTTCAGCCCTCCTAGTCCAGGCCACCCTGGAAAGCAAGGAGAAAAGATCAATTCAAGGAAAAAGTTCAGAAAAAGAGTTCAGGAAAAGTATACAGCTGCCAGATCAACTTAGTAACAGAAGGTGTTACTGTTTTTAACTTGAAAAGATTCTTCTATCCAGCACAATGATGTAGAGGTGGCCCTTTGCCTGACAGGATGAAAGTGATTTTAAATCTTATGGGATGTTGGTCCAAGTCCGCGGAGGAAGCCATGGGGAGACTGGGAGTATTCAGGGAGGTGGAAGGACAAGGGGAGGGTGCAATCTAAGAACTCCAGCGTATGTAGGCTAATCGCCCCTCTATAGTTGTGAAGATGCGGAAATCAATCCAGAGTGTCACTCAGCCAAAGCTGAATTAGTGAGCCTCCCAATGTCACCTCAAGAGCTAACCTTATGGCAAGGGCAGCACACATGAGTAAGAATCTCTAATTACTTTTTTCTTTTATTGATCTCAGCTGACCTATTAATTTGGTCCAACCCTCACCGAATGGAGGCTGGTCCATTTAGTCTCCTCCTGGCTGTGGGGCTTGCTTAATTATTCTTGGCTTAGAGCTTTCCTCATGAAAGATGTCATTGACACCTCAGAGAAGGGTGTTCTTTGTAGTATAGCATTTTTCTGGACAGGATTTCACCGGCCAAATGGGAAAAGATGGCTTATCGGGCAGTCTGGTGGAGCATTTTTCATGCTCTGCGAGTTTTCTTTCAGCTGTTTAGCAGGCTGTGGTCGTCTGGGCCATTTTCAAGATTACTGAGAGCCAGCGAGTGGCTTTGCCACATAAGCCACAGAGCATTCCTGGCAACACTTCTGTGCTGGGGCCCACTTCAGAGGTTCTATGTCACTTTAGAAAAAGCAGTGAGCTGCTGCTCTGGGTTCAGCTGCTGACTCTACCTAGGATATTGTAACCAAACGCTGCCTGCCACTTCGAAAGCCAATACTAAAGAGACAGGTGTGATGTAAAGGGAAGAGGTATATTCAGATGCCCGCCACCCGGAAGATGCAGGACTCTCATCTCAAAGCCTGTCTCCACACCTCGGTGCTGGCAGAGGTGTTTATGAGGAGGGAGAGGGGAACAGAACAAAGAGGTCAAGGGAGGGGGTTGAAAAGTTTTCTAGGTGCAGATGAGCACAATCCATTCCGATAAGAACGGAGTTGGTCTGGTGTGAGTCATCCTGGCTCCAAGGTCGGTCACAGGTCAGCACATCTCCCAGAGCAGAGATGCCTGAAGGTCGCGGTCTGTCTGAAGTTAGTTCCTAGGGTTTTTATACAAACATGCTGTTCATCTACAAGCCACATATTAGTCAGAGTCAGCACTTACAGAAACAATGTCAAAAGAATGGTGGGCAGGGGTTACAATCCCCCACTGTCACAATATTATGATTTATCATAAGAAACACATATCGATCTCTGCCTCTGGTTCCTGACTCAGAGCTCCTAAAACCCTTGTTAATTTCCTGAGTGATAGGAGGGTCTTTAGTTCTAATAAGGTGACTCTGTGTGGGCCCTGGGTAAGGGCTAGTCACCAAAAAGACTAACCCATGATTAGAAGCTTAGAATTCTCAGCCCTGTCCCCCATTCATTTGAGAAGGAAGAAGGACTGAAAATGAAGTTAATGATCAGTCACACCTACATAATGAAGCCTCCATAAAAGCCCCAAAATGCAGGGGTCAGAGCTTCCAGACTGGCAAACCCAACTCCGTGGGACAGAAACTTTGGTGCTTGGGACCCTTCCAGACCTGGCTGTTCATCTGTATCCTTTATCATGTCATTCAAAAGCTAGTAAATGTGTTTCCCTGAGTTCTGTGAGCCATACCAACAAATTCTGTATTTGAACCTGTGAAGGGGATCTTGGGAATCTCCAATTTGTAGCCAAACTGGACAAGAGCTGTGGGTCATCCGGGGGCCTACTGCTTGTAATAAACATCTGCAGTGGGGTGGGAGCAGTCCTGCGGGCCCGAGCCCTTAACCTGCGGGTTCTGACGCTGTCTCTGGGTAGATGGTGTCAGAACTGAGTTGAATGACTAACTGTGAGACACCTGGCCGGTGCTGCAGAGAACTGCTCGGTGTGAGGAAAAACCTCCACACATTTGGTGACCAGTAGTGAAGTGTTCCGTGTGAGAGTAGAGAAAGACACAGAGTAGGGGAGAACCGGAGGGAAAACTGGGTAGGATTTTTCATTTCAACCCCTCACCCTGAGGTGGCCTGGGTGACAACTTTGGACAGGTCAGGTAACTTCCCAGGGCCTCAGGCTACATATCTGTAAAATAAGGGGTCAACGTATTTTTTTAAGAAAGCTTTCAGCTTTAAAATACAATAATTTTGTGGGTTTTCTTATTAGGAATAGAAAAATGAACTTATCTATATTTTTTCACTGCACATAAGCAATGTTTTTTTACTCAGAGAGCATACACACTTCAAATATATGTGTATATATAGTCAAATATATATATAGAATCATGTTAATTATCACATACTATTCTATTGTAAGACTGTAGCAAAATTCATTTAACCAAACTATTTTTTGCCATTGTAAAACCTGCTATATTGAAAATCCATGTATATACATCTTGTCTCAGTTATTTTTCCTTTAGAAAAGCTCTTAGAAGTGAAATTCCTGAATTTAACAGTATACTTCTTTTAAGGATGTTACACATACTCTAAACGGTCTTCTAGTAAGTTGTATGAATTTGCGTTCCCCAAACTATAAGAATGCCTTTTCCCCACTCTCTCCCTTGTTTCTTTTACTTTTTGCCTTTTTGATAGGTATATCCTATTACTTTTCATTTTGCATTATTTGAAAACTACTGGGATTTGTTCTTTTTGTATATATATTTTGGAGACTTGCATATCTTCCTTAGAAAACTGTCCGTGTCCTGTGTCCTTTTTATTGTTGGGACTACCTCTGGGCTCTCTTCTGTAGGCATAGCTCTTGCCACCTTAAACGTGACAGGTGGAAGAGACATGACGGGTGAAAGGATGAAGAGGGAAGGAGTCCCCAAGGGAGGTGTCCAGGGGTACCTGGAGCTCCCAGATAAGTGCATGTGCTCCCCACACCCTGCCCTCCCAGCCTCTGGGTTACTCGCTCCAGAACACAGAGAGGAGGGGGATCGGGACTGGTGCCCTAAGGTGCATGGGGGAGCTAAAGCAGCCTCCAGGTGACTACCTGAACCTTGGCTGTCATAGCAGGATCAGTGCAAGGAGAGTGACAGTAGTCACAGGAGACATTATTTAGAAAAAAGTGACTAGAAGACAATGAGTGATGTCATGGGGTTGAGGATATCTCCCAAGTGTCCAGCAGCATCTGATACCAACCACACATTTATGCTTTAGTTATTTGATAAATATTGAGTGCCTACTATAAGCTAGGGACTGTACTTGCCAAAATAGACAGTCATGTTGTTACTTATATCATTATTTGGTTTTTGTTGCTTTAAAAGGATTCCAGCCCTGGCTGATGTGGCTCAGTATATTGAGCACCAGCCTGCAAACCAAAGGGTCATCGGTTTGATTCCCAGTCAGGGCACATGCCTGGGTTGTGGGCCAGGTCCCCAGTAGGGGGCAAGCAAGAGGCAACCACACATTGATGTTTCTCTCCCTCTTTTTTCCTTCCCTTCCCCTCTCTAAAAATAAATAAATAAAATCTATAAAAAAAGAAAAAAATATATATTTAATTTAAAAAAAGGATTCCATTTTCAGCATCCAGCCAACAAGGAGTATTTTGTTTGAAATAGCTAGAATGCATAGTCAGAGTACTAAGTGGCATAGAATCTGACTGGACGAAATGGAATATTGCTCCAGATGATATATTGGTTTTATAGAACCATGTGATTGGACAGGATCTGGGGATGACGTGAGGGTTTGCAACAATGCCCTACATGGTTTCCTTGGCGCCGGAGGAAGTGACACACAGCTATTCCCAGCCAACTCAACCATGTGGGAATATATTTTCACAAAAGGCAAACTTATCATGAGTTTGTACTGAGTTATGATAGAAGTAGTAAGACCAGCAAGGGTAGTGGAACATCCATCAGTTTTTATAGTGATGTATATTATAACATTTTAATGTGAAAATCTCCAGTCTATTGATATGAGAGAAAGGGAAACTCAGGAATATGACCTGTGGCCACTGTTCAGTAATTCACTATGGCTGACTCAGAGAAGATTTCAAAATCTGTAGAGTTCAGTTTGTCTTCCTTGCCTTCCCCCAAGTATCACTTTCTGATGCAATCAAAAATCAATAATTCAGTCATGTGGATTATCTCAAAAGTATGAGGTAGCACAGTAAGTCAGCCCCTCCTTTTTTTCTACTTGCTTATTTTATGTGTGTTTCCGAACCTGTGAGGCAGCTTTCACATTTCACCTGGTCATATCACTTGCCAGGCTGGTTTTTCTTTTCTGTGAGTTTTGTTGTGTTAGACCTGAGGCCACGTACCACAGCTTGCAGCTTCCAGGCAAGGGGCGAGGGGTGGAGGGGCAGGTCTTGCAGTAACTCTAGCGATCTTCCACGTAAATAATAGCCATTTGAGATCACAGACCTTTGTTTCAGCAGTTCAGGAGGATTCATTCTCAGCAGAGAAAACTCATTTGCTGGTGGCAGTGATTCAAGCTGCTAACTTCACAGAGAATATTGCCAGAGCCAAATTCTTTCTCAGTTATGGAGGTCAGAGGTGAGGCAACTGTGCGTACAGGGCAAAGCTCTTTTATGGATTCCTTAGGCTTTCTGCTTTCTTCTTTCCAGCTGATTAGCACCCAATAATCATTTCTTTAAGAAAGAAAAATTCAATTTCTCAGTTTCATTAACATCCCTAGTGCAGTATTCAGCACAGCCTGCCTGAATCTAGACAACAATGACTTGAGACTTGAGATTCAGTGTTTGTGTGGTCAAAATAAGGCCTTGGACTTAACTCGTGGCTGGCTCATGTTGGGACTCCTGAGTGCTAAATAGTGTCTACAGTGGACATGATTTTTGGAGAGCCTGACATTCTTTGGCTTGGTTTGACATTGGCCTTGACTTCATGATCAAGGTGCACTGGCTGGCAGTGTGGGTTTTATTACTGTTAATTTTAATACACTGTGGAGTTCTTTTTTCTGCCTCATTCTTTGAACAATTCACAAACAAAAGTTTATTGAGAATCCAGAGAGCATGGTTTACTCCATCTGTTCACTAAGTAGCTGTAGATTTGGACAATCATATGCATTTTTATTACAGCTCGTCAGTATTATACGGTAGAGGTAACAAAGCATGACCTTGAAGTGCATGAAAGCCAATCCAAATCACCTGGGTTCAAACTGAGCTCTGGCATTCACAGCTGTATGATCCTGGGCAAGCTAATGGACCTCTCTGTGCCTCAGTTTCCCCATATGTAAAATCAGTATAATAACAGTATCTACCTGGGGGTTCCTAAGTAGTAGTTAATTAACAAATGCAAAGCAGTTAGAATAGTGCTTGTGCCCAGCATAAGTCCTTTTAATGCTCACTCACAGTGAGCATTTATTAAAGGATATCACCACTGAAAGATCATTAATTCATTGAGAAGTGGGATTGTAAATTTTCTACAACTAATTGTCCTGTAAACTATCATTCATCTATTACCTGTTTTGTGAAAGGCATGATGGGTGATGGAGCCACAGAGGTGAATCCTACAGAAACTGGAGTTGGTTGGGAAATTTGCACGTACATCACAGTTGTGTGATGAGTTGATGATTGAAGAAATCACCCAGTTGCACAGCGGGGTGATATGAAGTGTCACAATGTCCTGATATCCAATTCATTATTTGCTTCAAAGCTTTCTAAGTTACCTCACCTTCGTCAGTGATCTCTGCTCTAGAAAAAGCACAGGACCCGGGAAAAGAAACAATTCCCAGTGCCCTTGAAAAGGAACCTTAAAGAAGGTGTTATTCTATGTCCCTGACTGTAAGATGCAGTTTTTTTTCACCTTCTTACTCCTCTCAAATCGGATGCGGTGAGAAAGTGTTGCCATTTTCTGGTCATGTGCAGACATGGGCAAAGCCACTCACCTGTCACTTCAGCTGAGTTATGTGCATTGTGGGTACCACGGGGCTTGAAATGTATCGTCGTTAAAATGTCTTCAAAAAGATTACACTATGATTTAGATTGGGATGAAAAGTTACTGTACATACAGGAAGGCACAGAAACAGAACCTCACAATATATGATTAAAAAATTATGCTTAGTAAAAGACAGCTTTCATTAAACATAAATTTCAAAGTGCTAAGTAAGCATGGGCCATAGTTCAGTTGGCAATATTTTCTTGTTTCTTTGTGGTACATAAAATAATGGTTTATTTTATCATTAAAAGCTTCTTTGATTGAATGAAATATAGTACTTTTTAATAGTTCATTTTTATTGTATTTTTTCCATTGCCATTTACCCCCCATACCCTCTTCCACCCCCACCCATGCCTCCTTGAGAAAAAATTAGAAGATCCTAAAATAGTTATCTTCACATTTTTCCCCAGCATTCCAAATTTTCAATTTTTGGTAGAATCAAATTCTACCTATATTCATATTTAATTAACTTTTAAACTTACCTCATTTTTAAACCTAATTACATTATTTTGAAAGAAGTATATTATTCTTGTAATATAGAATGAAAGTTTTGATGTACTAGTCAGATGGTTTAACTATGAATTACAATAAACCCATAACCATTAAAATGGGAAAACATGTTTGACCATTTAGCACTTAAAATTCTTTTACCATAGAATGCAGACGTGTGCAGGCTCCCCTTAGGGAAACCCCCATTTAGATAAGGTGTCACCTGCTCAGATCCGTCACTTCTTCCCAGCCACTGAGCCATTTCCACTATTTCCAGACCCTTTATTTGCATTTGCTTTCAAGAAGCTCACATGGGAAAATCCTCCCAAAACTGAACCACAGAGAGCTGCCACCAGTTTCGTGTTTGACTCTTCCGTATCCATGATGCCTGTGCTCATTTTGTTACTAAGGAATGGAAAGTTGCATGTCCCACTTTGGCTGTGATGACTAGCCTCTGAGGTTACTGGACTTGGCCATGAATTCTTAGCAATGTTTTGACACAATAATTTTGGGCCTTTGGAGGTGGGATTTGATTTTAGCCTAGGGTAGTCATTCTCAAGACTGGTCCTTATCCTTCAATTTACTTTCAATTTGTAACCCCAGTCATATATCTTCTTTGACTCAATAGAGCATCACTTTCACATATGGCCAGTACTCTTGTACCAACAAGAGAGGAAATTCTGTTTATTAGCAAGTAACACTTTCCCCACTTTGCATTTCCTACTAATTACGGCTACGTTTTCAAGGTCCTATCTAAAGGAGCAGCTTATTAACTTTAATTATTTTTGAAATTCATTGGCTTTAATAAAGTGAAGCTAGCAGATGCCAGAGGGTTAGAGTTGCAGAAATAAATGAACAAAGAATGAAATATCTGATCAGCTGATACTTTTGCTATCTGTCTTTCTCATTTAACCATCAGAGTCAGTCTTCAAACGGGGGGCAGGAAAAAGTTAAGAACTGAGTGTTCAAGACACAAGAAAGCCAAGTCTTAGGCCTTGGCCAGGAGAAGAGCACACGGCTCATTTTTTATCATTTTCCACCTATAGCAACTGTCAGCTCTGGATTTAGAAAACCCACAGATCAGTTGGTTCCCAAATCACCTCCAACTGATGTGTATATTAAATTGAGTCCAAATAGAAGTTGCCACTTAAAAGCTTGACTGGAATCCCTCTGCGTGGCAACCCGTTAAAATTCGATTTCAATGGCCCATGGAAGTCCTCTGTGATGATGTGGCACTTTGCTGATATTCTTTAAACATCAAACCAGTTAGAAGCTGTTGTTGTAGATTCCACTATTAAGTCCATGTCTGTTCCAATTTCTCCTTTTAAAAGTGACTTCCTGATATGGAAAAATAGTACTCTCCAACACTGCTAGAGGTGATATGAATTGATATCATCTTTCTTTTTAAGATTTTATTTATTTATTTCTTAGATATAGGGGAAGGGAGAAAGAAAGGGACAGAAACATCAATGTGCAGTTGCCTCTAGCATGCCCCCTACGGGAGACCTGGCCTGCAACCCAGGCATGTGCCCTGACTGGGAATCAAACCAGCCACCCTTTGGTTCCCAGGCTGGTGCTCAATCCACTGAGCCATACCAGCCAGGGCTAATCTTTCTTTCTTTTCCCTTTTCTTTCTTCCTTTCTTTCTTTCTCCTTCTTTGTCTCTTCTTCCCTTCCTTCCTCCCTTCCTTCATTTGTTTCTTTTTATACAATATTTCTTAAAAGCAAGGTAGCTATAGACATAAGATGTCACAAAATGCACATACAATTTGACCAAGATTTCTGCAAGTATTTTTTTCAAGGAAATAATAAGATATGTGGGCAAAGAATTATCAAAAGGAAGTTTATTGCAGCATTGATTAGAGTAGTGAAATATTAGAAAAACCTAAGCATCCCCAATACTTGACTATTATACAACCAGAAAAAGTGATGTCATAGAATATTTGGCATAGGAAAATGGTTACCTTATATTGTGAAGTTAAAGAACCATGCCACAGAACTATATATTGCTAATCTTGTTTTTTAATATTGTATACATTTATAGCAGTTAAGAGGGGTAGAATTAAAGTACATTTTCTCATCTTTGTATGTTTCTGTATTTTTCAAATTTTTCTATATTGAACAGCTGCCACTCATAATCAGAGAAGAAACATTAAAAGCTTTAAAAAAGAAAGAAAAGAAAGCATCTCCTTAAGGCATAAAATAATTGTTGAAATTCAAAGTTTCTCAAAATCAAGCCCTTATTCTTGAAAGTTCAGAAAGAAGGAAACTGTGATTTGATGAGGGCTTGCCATTTGCTAGGCACTGTACTAGGAACTTTTGCATATATTATTCTACTCAATCATCCCCAGAGTCCTGAAAGTAGATACCTCATTATTTTTCTCCTCGTGGGGAAGGATGCAAAAACTAAGAGAACCTAATTAGCTTAACTTATCTCAGTTCAAATAACTATAAATTACAGTCAAAGTACCAGAATGCTGAGTCAGGTCTCATTCATTTGTTCATTCATTGACTTAGTCACATATAGACACACACAAACATATGTGACTATGAGGATGGCTAACTAGTTCTAGCATATGAAAATATAGAGAATAACATTTAAAGTATCCATACATTCACCCTCCAGCTCATGAAATTAAATATGTCAGATACAGAGGATGATGCCTATGTACTTATTCCCAATTCTGTTCTATTCTCTTCTATCCAGATATAACCATTATCTTGAATCTAGAGTTTATTGTTTCCATGCAAGTTATTGTTGCTTTGCTACATATGTTTATAGTCATAAACTATACTGACTCAGTCACTGTCCAATTGGGAAAATAGAAACCACTTTATGTATTTCACACAAAAGGAGATTTAATACTGAGAATTGGTTACAGGGGTAAACGAAGGGGCGAGAGGAACAAACGGGATAAGGGGCTATGTTCAGTTTCACCCATTGGCCCTTCTAGATCAAGTTTCCATGTTTCTTTGGAATCAGAAAATTGAGAGGTACAGACTGCCGCAGTGGACTCCCTTGACCTCTGACTTCCACTTGGTTTTGGCCAGTGAGAAGTGCCGGCAGGAGAGGGAGAGGGAAAGGAGAATGAGATTAGAGTATCTGCTCACCGCTTTCTTCCCTGTTGGGTTGCTACAGGTCGGCACTGCTGCTGCTAAGATAGGCACTGACACTACTGAAATGCTCATTTCCAGTCACTTCCTACCATTGCTGCTGCCACCATTGCTGGAAGCACCTCCTGGAACAGAAAGGAAAATAGCCTCTCCCTTTCTTCTGTCTTCTAATCCCTTTGTCAGTGCAAAGCACTGGCAGAACCAAGGGAGCCTACAACGCGTAGTTCACAGGTTTCCAGCCCCTTGTGATACTGAAAAGGGCACAGAGAGGGTAGGGTTGAGAGCCAACAGCACATAACCAGCTCAAGTGCATAGTACTGTTTGCATTTTTAGAACTCTATAATGTCATGCTATACCTATCCTTGCCTTTTAGTTTAACCTTACACTTTTGAGATCCATCTGTGCTCATACACATGGTTCCAGTTTATTCGTTTTAACTGCAATATTGTATTCAATAATGGTATTTCTACAAGGGAACTAGTGAAGATAGAAACATGGATGTTGCTGGCATTGGAACAAAAGAGGTATGAAGATAATATATGGCAAACTACCAACAGTAGGTAGAGTTAGATTGTAGGAAAATATTCCTAAAAGGTGTTCATTCTTTCACTTACCACAGATTCATTGAGCTCCTACCATGTTTTCTAGGCACTGTGCTTGACACAAAGGACAGAAAATCAAATACAATCCGGTCCCTGCTCTCCAGTCTCCAGCCTCCAGTTGCTGACGCAGAGATAGATGTACAATTTTCATCAGGGTAATAAGTATTTGACAGAGTTATGACTAGGGTGCTATAGAAGCATAGAGCTTGACAAATAGAAAGAAGAAACTACAAAGTAATTTCAGTTATATAGATTTAAAATTTCTAGACAAATAAAATACTGTATCACAAACGGAATCTAGCAGTATAGTAAAAAAAAATAATACCATAACCAAAAAATGCTTATTTCAAGAATGCAAAATGCTTCAACATTTTAATTTTTTAAGTAAAAATTCAGTTTATTCATCTATTTATGACTCAGTACACAAGAGGCAAAATGTTTCACATCCTGGATTTCATTTCCGACTCCTTGGAATGTTCATTTGTTTGGCTAAAAGGAGACTAGACAGGAAAGCCAGGCAACTCCTAGGCAACTGAAATAAGGTCGGGGCAGGAACAATGCTAACATCATCCTCACAGGGGGGCTATTAGTCACAAGCTGAGGAAAGGATGGAGAAAGAGAGGGAAAGAAACATGAATGTGTGGTTGCCTCAAACGTGCTTCCTACGGTGGACCTGGCCCGCAACCCAGGCATGCCCGACTGGGAATTGAACTGGCAACCCTCTGGTTTGCAGGCTGGCGCTCAATCCACTGAGCCACAGCAGCCAGGGCTATTACAGATGATGTAACCTTGATCACTTTAAAGCACTGCCTGACTTAATAGTACAGTTTCCTCTTCTCCTAGAAGCAAATCACTAAGTCTAGCTCACCCACAAGCTCCACCTCCTGGAGGAGAGTGTCTATAGAAATAATTTGGAATTCTTCTGTAAGAATTTTTGCCTCTTCTCTCCTATTTATTTATTTAGTCATCTTATTTATGCCAACATGGGCTCATGTGTGTTTATTTTGTACTTTGACTTTAATCCAATGCTATGTTATTCAATGCTGGTGGGAATGCAAAATGGTATATTTCTTTATTTAAATTCTTCCAGCTTTGCTCATTGGGACCACTTGTAGGTTGACTTCTGTGTTTTTTGCCAGGTTATCATCTTTTTTTGTGTATGGTAAAATACACGTAACATAAAATTTACTCTCTTAAGCATTTCTAAGTGGACAGTTGAGTGTCATTAAGTACATTCACATTATTGTGAAATCATTCTTTTGTTGTTTGAGCATTTCTGTATTTTTAGCACTGCAAAATGCTCCAAGCTCATATTTTGTTTTTCCGGTACCAATCCTAGCATCAGCCATTCTCCCAAGAACTCTGATTCCTTTAATTGGAGAATGGTTAACATGCATGCACAAATGTTGGTTTCTTGGTTTCAACAAATATACCATGATTATGTGAGACTTTAATAATAGGAGAAACTGGGTGAAGGGCATATGGGAACTCTTTGTGCTATCTGCAACTCTCTGTAAATCTAAAATTATCCCAAAATAAAAAGTTTAAAAAAAAAACTAAATAAAAAGATTCACAATAAAGGTGATGAGAATGTCAAAGCAGCACAAGAACATCACCAGAGATTGGGCCCATGGCCATGATCCCTCTCAGCTCTGCAGATTCTCATTGGTTACCTGATTGCCCACAAACTGTAGAGATTTATTGAGCATCCCTGTAGTGGGGTAGTTCTCAAATGCTGTGTGTATCAGAATAACCTGGAAATCAATTAAAACTACTGGGACCCAGACTCATAGAAATAACCTAGTACTTAGACTTCCGTGTTTTCACAAGGTACCCTGATGATTCCAATACATATCCAAGCTTGAGAACCACTGTTCTAGTACTTTTCTATCAACATGACTATAGCTACTACCATTTATTTATTTATTTAACAACTATTTACTGAGCAACTATTCTATGCCAGCCCATCTACAGTAGTAGACACACAGGCAAAGACCTCAGGAAGCCTACATTCTAATGTGCAAATATTCACTGACTGAGTCTCTTCCTGTATTTCCCAGTTTCAAATCCCCAAAGAGAACATCTGATTGGCCTAGCTGGTCACCACCATCTCTTATTTGTTTTTGGGGGAGAGCAGAGGTCTTCTTAACAGACCACATCCTAGGTTATTAGTTTGTGTAAGTGTTTGTTGGTAGGTCAGGGGTTCTCCTCACTCCAGTCAGCTATGGTTGGGGTTTGATGGCCCGTAACGTGACCCCTCCTGAGGTTTGCTCCCTCAGCAAAACAAGCTAGGACAGGAAGGGCCCATCAATGAGGGAGGCCCCACTGGTTGACTATGCAGAGTGGCTGTCACCCAAATGCAGCATGAACTAAACTTTCCTAGGGAAGTCTGGAGGCAAAAAGATTAGGCTTCAATAGCCAATATGATACAAAGGATCCTACCTTTTATGCTCATTTATGGGAACTCAGTGTTAATGAAACCCAGAATAGGCACACAAAATTGTGTCTTGAATGCTTCTTTGAGAAAAATAGGCTTTGGTTTAATGTTTTTAGTCTGTAGATACCAGTTTTTGCTGGGCTTTGCTTTTCTGCTGCCTGTGGTGTTTCAAAATACCAACTTGCCTAGAGTAGACTCCTACCTGAATTGAAAACGACATGGACAGTAGTCTCCTATGTCTTCCCCTCCATCATGTTATATTTATTTATATTAGCTTTGACAATGCCCTTGGGGTTTTATTTTCTGCCCTCTGAGCACTTTCACTAACTGAAAGTGGAAAACAACTGGCACAAGGAAAACTGCAGCAATGGTCATCACAGTTTTTCAGTTCTGCCTAGGGCGAGCCTTTCACCTCACCCTCTACCAATTGTCTATAAAGGGATAACACAGATTTTCATGAGGCCCAAATAGGAGCAGCATAGGTAACTTACTAACTGATCCTGAAAAAGAAAAGGCTTTGAAGCTATTCATTACACACATTGAATTCAAATCAACAAACATTACTACCATGTTCCCAACACTCAACCAGGAACTGGGGAGCAAAAGAAGAAAAAACATGATCCTCACCCTGAATGATGGACCATAAATGGTGGAAGACAGGCCTATGATGATGATAATGTTACCAGAAGTGAAGGAACTAACTATTCCAGCAGCTGAATGAGGAGAGAATCATTCTGAATTTAGGAATGAATAAGTAACATGGGAAACATAGAATTTTTCTAAGTAGAAAAATGCAGGAAAGAGCGTTCCAGTTGTATGGATTTACATGAATAAAGGCAAGAAGGTAAGAGAGTAAATGGTCTGTATGGGGAATAGCAGGCAGTCACGCGTGTGGTGGAAACATGATACAGCTCTAAGGAAGGACTGATTTGCTCATGAACAACCACAGGCCCACGGCTGGGGCTCTGCAAACCATGGCTGGTGGCAGACGTCTGGGAAACAAAAAGTTGGACCCCTGAACATAGCAACAGCTTATTACAAAACCATAAAGAGGATAATAATTGTCAAGCAGAACAAAACATTTTCATCAAATTTACTTCTTATATTTATTCCTTTGCATTAAAATAGTTTGTGGAATTAGCCTTCATGTACTCTGCAAAGTATTAGGAACACAGAGCTGACTCCATTGCAGTCCCTGTCCTTAGGGAGCCTAATAACTGGAGATTTTAATTGTGTATTTATATATTTATTAGGCCTCCTAAAAACCTGGTATCGGTTTATTGACAGCAAAGAAAGATAAATAATTTTTTTATGTTTAATTTTTAAATACTCTTATTTCTACAGAATCAATCTATGGGTGTTATAGAATACAGAACCAGCCAAAACGAAAAATAAAACACCTCTGTCCCAGCCAGATATCACCACTGTAACCCTTGGTTTGTATCCTCCTATATTTTCATATGTATACTTATGTATTAATATGTATTTTGTTTACCAAAATGCTTTCATATTGTTTAAAGACATTGCCTTGTAACTTATTTTCTTCAGTCAATAATTTCCATTTTCCCATGTCAATAAATGCTGTTTTCCCCTAATACTCAGTACATATTCAGATTTTCCCAATTAAGCCAAAAATGGCCTTTACAGCTAATTTCTCCAGATCAGCCCCAGAGTCAAGATCTCACATTGCATCTCCCGGTATGTCCTTCACATATCTTTTAATCTAGTATAGTCCCTTTCTTATTACTCTAACTTGATGAAAATAACTGGTTAGCTGTTCTGAAGAACAGTCCACCTCCTGTATTTGTCTGGTTGCTTGCTTGTTGCTCTATCCTCTCTATTGCTGTGAACCTGAAGATGTGACAGAAGCAAATTAAACATTTTGGGCTAGAATATGTACTTCACGTTGCGACGGAGTAGGAAAGGTCAACATACTTGGCTACCTAAAGGAAGTGGGAAGGGGAACCCAGCGACAGGCAGTGGAACACCAAGGACATCCAATTGTGCTGATCTTGTTCTCTCAAATAGGGAAACCAAAAAAACAAAAACAGGAGGGAGGGAAGAAGGGAGGAAGGGAGGGAGGGAGGAGGGAGGGAGGGAAAGAAAGAGAAAGAAAGGAAGGAAGAAAGGAAGGAAGGAAGGAAGGAAGGAAGGAAGAGAGGGAGGGAGGGAGAAAGGAAAGGAGGAAGGAAGGAAGGAAGGAAAGAAAAAAGAAAACAAAACAAAAAACAAAACATGGTGGGTCCTCCATGACTTTTTGGGACAGCCGTTTTATAAATGGAATGTATTCCTTTACAAAGCTGAGCTGAGCTACACGGATTCGGTATTCACTACACGGGTAGCCACTGTCACCATCCTCCGTGCAACCTGGGACTAGACACAGAGAGTAGGAGGAAACTTTGCATCCGCCCCTTTTCTTTTCAGCAGCAGCCTGTTTCCTGCCTTTGGCCACCAGGGGAGCTACAACCAAACAACCTTTCTTTCGCGAGACAATCTTTCGGGAGATGAATCTTGTCCTACTCAGGGTCCCGTAACAAGGTGCTGAGGGGGGCTGGACCGTACACGTACTGCTCTCTCGCGAGCTGGAGTTGGCCCCTCCCCGCTCTCCTCCCCTGCCCTCCCACCCCACCTGCGCACGCTCAGGCCTGTTCCGGTGGCCCGCGGCAGGTGGCGCTGTCGGCGGCGTCGCAGGGGCCCTGGCTGCCGCGAAGACCATCTCCCGGCGGGCAGTGCGGCCCGGCTCTCCGGCGGCAGCAAGTGCCACGTCCCAAGAGCTAAGCTGAGGAGCGGAGTGGGCGGTTGGCGGGGGGGTGGGGAGCGGGTAACAGCGCGGAGCCCGACCCGGCCACACTGAGCGCCTGCCGCCATGGGCTCTTCCCAGAGCGTCGAGATTCCAGGCGGGGGCACGGAAGGCTACCACGTCCTGCGGGTAAGAGCTCCGACGGCGGCCCGGGAGCGGCGGGCTGGAGGCGGGGCCTGGCCTGGAGGAGGGGGAGGCCCCGACGGGCCCTTTCCCGAGGCAGCCAGGCCCGACCCCACGAAGGAAGAGCGACCGCGGTCGCTGCTTTGGCCGAGGCCGGTTCGGGAGGACATTCACATCCCGCTTCCCCGGAGCGCCCTGGCCGCGGGGTCCCCCGCTTTGGGAAAAGGGACTGGAGCCTGACACGGCAGCCGGCGACTTAGCTAGGGGACAAACTTGGCTCCTTTTCCAACTCACGGCCTTCTCAGTCCCCTCCCCCTCAATTCTTAGCTTCCAAAGTTAGGAAAGGCTTGGGGGCAAGTCTGCAAAGAGGTGATGGTGAGGATATCTTTTTAGTTTTCCCAGTAAAGGAAGCCTGGACCCTGCCGACAAGAGGCTGGGGGTGCGACGGCAGGTGTTCATTTACCTTGGCGCTGTCTTCATGTCCGGAAAGGCCAATTAGGCAAACAGAACGAAGTGGCCCGGGTGCAGGCTTGACAGACTTAAATTTGTTTGAATTTGACAGTGGTTTTTGCTCTCGTGTCGTTCCCGACCTTTCCAGTCCTCTTCCACATTTCCTGGCCGAGGGAACTTCCGTTCTCCTCTTTCTAAGACTGCTCAGGGTGTGGTGAAGATTGAGGTTTAGAGCCACAGTGGTGAACGAGGTAAAGGAGAGGAACGTTTAAAAATATAATCTAGATGAATAAAAGAAAGCAACCTCAGTCACCAGGATGCAGAGAAACATAGTATCTCAAAAGGCGTTAACTAAACCCCTGTTTATGGACAGCCTGGGTTGAATTAAGCATGTAGTCCCTTCCCCAGGAACTGGTCTTTAAAAGTAGCTCTGATGGTTGTGCACTGTGACACTCGGGTGTGTAGTAACGGGATCGACTGCTGACAGAGTGGCCCCAGTCTGTAGCGCCATTTCAGGATGCAGCAGAGCGCCACTGGACAAGTAGCTCCTCGCAGGCAAGAGCATTTTCACTAAAAGGGAGAAAGTGCACTTCCTGGTGCTACGGTCATTCTCTGGCTTAGGTCCCATGTATGAGGTGAGACACACTCCTAAGCTGAGATGCCCAGGTATCTGTGCGATAGAGCTGTGATCAGTCACCTTTTTGATCTTCAGGATTATCATGTCTGGTTGCCCCTCCACTGTATTCAGCATCCCTCTTGAAGCCACACTTTTGGTTGGGAAGGATTTTCCCAGAAAATAAAGGGAATCTATAAATAAACCAGATTGCCTTCCTGTTGCCTTCAGTTAAGCCAGCCCCCAAGTACCACACGGATAGAGGAAATGGAAGAAGTGTCAGGCTCCAGATGTGAGTGCAAGTTAGTGGCAGTACTTTTCTCTCTCTTATCTGGTTTGATTCTGAGTTCTAGGCTCCGGGCTGTGTTATCCAGTATTACCAGCTGATTCTCACGGTGACTGTAGCCATGAATTCTTGGGGATTCATGGTATTTTTATAACACATGCAATCGGTGAAATAATAGTGTTGAGTTTAAGAAGTCTTTTGGAAAGCTCTACACATCAAAAGGATTCCAGTTCAGTGACTTCTGTTAATGACTTCATTTGCCACAAAATAAGTTGAAGTGTATTTTGTTTACATAGATACAACTCAGTAAATCAGCGCTCATACATACTCCGTAGTTTTGAGTTTTGTTAGAGGGAGCTTTTAAATAGTAATCATCATCTAGTTGAGGAGAATTTTTTAAATATACCTGAATGTGTAACCTACTCTGCCCCTGACTCTGTAATTGGTTTTCTTATCTTTGTTTTTAAAGGAGAAAGTACTATGTTACATCCCAGCATAAAAATCTCTTATTTTCATTTGTTGTTACCTACATGTACAGCGGTATATTCCACCGCTGGATTACTGACTTTGTAAACAGTAAACGTGACGGGATAACCTTGGAACAAAATAACCCGTGTTTAACAAGTCCTCTAGAGTGATTAAATTGGAAGTTTTCATTAATAATCAATTCCCTGGCCATTTTCTTGTTTGTCATAAAAACTTGTATGACTGGGTTTTGACATCCATATTCATTGCTGTTTTATCATTGTTATTTCAAAGTCCCTACAATTCATATAAAACTTTACAGTTTTTCCATTTTTTCATATTGATTGTTAGATTCTGTTTTAAAAAATCTTTGGGGACAACCTTGAAATGTTTTCAGATTTTCTGCAATGAGCAGTGTCCTTTCCTCTTTATGTTTTATATATTTATGTATTCATGCACATTTTCATGTTGTGATCCTATTTTATACGGACTTCCCATCCTGGAAGTAACCACCATAGGTAATTTCTTATGTGTCCCTTCAAAAATGTTTAATACCTCCTCCCCCTTTTACTCTTTCTGTTTCCTTCTGTGACTGTTGGAATTACATGATACAGACACACACCTTGGTCTTCTCCTTCGATAACGGTCTTGGCAGGCTTTCCATGGCAGCACGCAGTTCTGTCTCCCGTTTCACTTAGCTGCATAGTAGTCTGGTGTACCATAGTTTCATTAGAGCACCTTCTGGTGTTGGACGTTTAATCTTTCTGTGCTTTTGCTATTATAAGTACATGTCTGCAAACTTTTCTTCATATCTACAACATTTTGATTTCACTTAAAATGTACATTTTCCCAAATTACTAAATTTTAATGTTATCTAATTACATAAATGGTGATCTTCATTTTAGTAAATTACTACATTGTTTTCTGATTGTGAGCTCGTGTTTAATAGTTATCATTTGGATTAGTTCCAAAAGTATAACAACCTAAATCACCTGTAATCCTACCATCCAAAGATAAATACCGTTGAAGTATTTTTCCTAGTCTTTTTTCCCTCTGCCTAACATTTTCCCTAAGCTGTATCTCACAAAGATTTTGAATGATAGGATATATTCAAGTACAGTATGGTCAAAGTTATAAGATGTTGGCTTTACAATCTAAATATCCAGCAGCTGAGGCATTGTTAAATAAATCAGGGCCTATACACAGATTCAATTACTGTGCTTTCAGTGAAAATTGTGTTTCAGGACACTCTGTGGGCACAGCTATGCCTCTCCATGTATGTCTGTATACATTCGAATGGCCAGGAAAATAACATGGAAAGGTAATAAGCCAGGATAGTAAAAGGAGTATTGGTGGATGGTGACATTTATATTTATTTTATTTTACTTTTTGGGGGGAAAAAAGTTTAAATCCTCACCTGAGGATATGTGGATATGTTCATTTATTTGGGGTGGGGCGGGGGAGAGAGAGAGAAACATCAATCACTTGCTGCTATGTGCCCCAACCAGGGATTGAATCCACAACCTAGATATGTGCCCTGAATGGGAATCGAACCCACAGCCTTTTGGTGTATGGGATGATGTTCCACCCAACTGAGTCACCTGGCTAGAGCACATTTATATTTCTTTTAAATTTTAATGTATTTTCTAAAATTTCTCTAATGATCATGAAATATTTGTATATTTACAAAAATATAGTCATAAAAAGTAGACTCCTAATGGAAGATTTTTAAATTTGTTCAGAAGCCCTCATTTAAAAATGGCATTATATTTCAGGGTCCCTTATGTCGTGGGTCCAGTTCCATGTTCACCATGAGTACCACCTCTATTCCTGTCCTCTAATCCTAACATTGGGCAGGAAAAATGTTACCAGGGCTTCTCAGTTTTGTTAGAAGTGATGGTGAGTTACTACAGTTGAAGTGTGTCGAATACAAAATTCTTGCCTAGATTTTCCATTAATCAAAAATTACCATTTTGGAGTTGTCTCATGGATACTCAATATAAGATCCCTGTATAAATTAAAATATTCAAATAAATTTCATTCTCCACTTAATACTCTTTGAGATGAGGTATATCGGAGGACATTTTGGAACCAGTGTTCACACCAATATGGGGACATGGAAGATGTTATTTTGCTCTTTCTTATAATTTCCACCAAGGGAGATTTCAAGTTGATGTTTTGAAACAAAGGACATTGAGATGAGGTGAGTCTCCAGTGTAATAGCAGGCCTTTGTCTCCTGAGCCATTTGCTGCAGACTAGGCAGTATCAGGTACTTTCCTTAGAGGAGAAGGTGACAGTAAGTAGAATGATTTCTGTAGAAAATGGAATACCTAGACCATATCTACTGTTATATGGATCTGCTCTTTTTAAATGATGCCTTAATAATCTATGTGATTGCTCCAGCATTTTAATTTAGTATTTACTTTGAGAAAGTGAATTCCCAATATTTGATAGTCATAATTTTTTTATTTTACTAACAATGTTTCTCAAACTCATGCCCCCGTTTGAAAAACAAAATTTTCATCACTACCCCCTTCTCATTCATTCTGAAAACAATGAGTGTAAAAAGATAACATTATTTGATGTTATTTTCCAGGTATAAAGTTATAATTAAAAAAGCTTTATAAATACCACACGAAAACTCTGACCTCCCAAAATTCATCTCTTTTGGAAAATTTAACCAATAAACATTCTTTGGAATTGCTTTTTTTTTGGAGAAGTGAAGGGAGGGAGAAAGAGGGAGAGAAACATCAGTGTGTGGTTTCCTCTCGTGTACCCCCTACTGGGGACCTGGCCAGGAACCAAGGCATGCGTCCTGACTGGGAATTGTACTGGCACACTTCGGTTCACAGGCTGGCACTCAGTCCACCTAACCACACCAGCCAGGGTTGGAATTACTTTTAAATGTAGGAATCATTATATTTCAGTTTATTAATGCCATGGAATACAATGTATGTGAACCTTAGTACTTAGTACATTTTAGGAATTGTAAGTACCATTGGAAATACGTGATTCCCTTGAACAAATTGATAGTGTCGTGTTGTTTATGTAACTTTCATTTTTTGTGATGAAGTGTGCTTTCATGTATAGACCGTCTTCTCAGGAGCCTCATTCAGGGACACCTGCTGTTGGTGGATGATTATGGTATCTGTCTCTGGTCAGTAAGTAGTAGAGTGCATAGCTCTGGCTCTCATGCCTTCTAGATCAGAGAGTGACTGGGCTTTTTGATAATTCCCCTGAAATTTTCATAAGACTTGAATTTCAAATAATATCAATACACATATTTTGCTGGCTTTAATATTCTACTGAAAGGATTATATTTAGATTGATTCTAATGAAATTTTAATTAATCTAAACTAGAAAATACTTATTCACAAAGGTTTGATGTATACTTTGGAATCTGTGGATTGCCTTGGATTTTGTGATGATCAAGTAAGGTGATTTTTTCCCCCCCAAACATAAGCAGAACCAAAGTTGTTACTTGGGAGACTACACATCTCTCTCACAGCATTACAAATAATTTACTGCAGCATGAAGGGAATGATGACGGGAGTGTTTTGTTTTGTTTTGTTTTGTTTTGTTTTGTTTTGAACACCTTCAGAGATCATTCACGCACATTATCAGCAATGAAGAACCTTGTCATGCCCTGACTAGTATAGCTCAGTGGGTTGGGCGTCATCCTGAAAGCCCAGGGGTCACTGGTTCAATTCCCGGTCAGGGCACATGCCAGGCAGGGTTGTGGGCCAGGTTCCTGGTCAGGGTTGTGCCAGAGGCACCCAATCAATATTTCTCCCTCACATCAATATTTTTATCTCCCTCTGATTTTTTCTCCTTCCCCCTCTCTCTGAAAATAAATAAAATCTTTAAAAAAAACAGTGTTTCCCACATCATTGATTATCCTGTAGGTTAAATGAGATATTTCATGTAAAGCACTAGCATAGGCTCTGGAATGTGATAAAGACTCAATGAGTGTTAGCCAGTGTCTTTGTTAGAACAGTTGCATTATGGTATCACCATTGAGAGCCACTAGCATAGTGGCAGTACTAGTTAAAATACACTTGCAAACATTTTAAGTGGTATTTCCATGTAATCATTCAGTAACTACTTTTTGTCATGTACCTAACTCTGTACTTTACTGCTGTTTAAAACAAATTTTGGATCAAATCTGACCCATTAATTTTATAAATGTACCTACTAATTTTTAAGGATCCTCATTTTTGAGGATACCTTATATCTGTTTTTTAAAAAGTATGTGACTATGAGTGTCCTTTTCATTGTTTTGCCAGTGTGACTAAACACATTAATTAAAATGACTAAAAAAGTCTGTGTTATTAAAATGATGATGTTGGGTTTGATCTACACCATAGAATCTTTCGGTAACTTAGCAACAGTTAGGCTTATTTCGAGGTGAGTTATTAAATCTTAGACACTAGTCAGCCTCCTCACTCTACAGCTAAAGCAGGGAGATTATTGCCCAAAGTCATACAGCCAGTTTTCTTTAACTAAGAAGTAAATAACTAACTTGGTATTTGAATAATATAAAATGAAGACAGCTTGTCTGAGTTTTTGCTCATTTTGAAGCAGACTTCACTTTATGTCAACATAATTTTACTAATATGCAGATCTTTTATAGGAAGCTGCTATGTAATGATGGGTTTTGATTTCATTTTAGTAACCATTAGAATTTTATTTCAAATTGCTTCATATAAGTTACATCATTGGTTCAGTGTTAGGAGAAGGTGCTCTTAGAGTTACTTTGGTAGAACATGTGAGAAGAATGTTTTAGCAGGGAGGCTTGAAGTCTTCTAATCTACTGCAGAGTTATTTACTACACATTTGTGCCAAGTGCCGAGTGGGGAAACTGGCCCTTTTCAGAATGTGGAAGAGCTCCCCGACTCCCAAAGTGCCTTTTTTAAAACTCTGAAGGCTTTAGAGTTTATTTTTATTAACATCACTTTTCCACATCTTTTCCTATTGTTTTGATTTTTTAAGCACACACATAACATGAGGCTTTATGTGTATAGTTCAAATGAGCTCTCATTTAGGTGTTAATTGAATTTCAAGTTATTTTTAGCCTTATTTAACATCTCTCTGTTCTTAAAACTACAAAAGTGAGAATGTTAACAAGAAATTAAGAGCTACAGGGGATGATGATGTAGACAGAAAGTCATTCAGAGGGATTTACCTACTTCTAATGCGTGGAGAACGAATTGGTGGTGCAGTGTAAAGAGTTGATAAAGAGGAGGCACATTGCACTGAGTCATTTTTATGGAAATATCTCCATGGTTGGAAAACTTGAGGAAAATAATTTACATACCAGCCAGAAATTTGGTCAGGTGTATCTTTGTATATCACCTTACAAAATATGTAGTCTACTGCGAATATTCTCGCTGTTCTGATTTTGTAATAATCAGAGCAGGCTAACCATTCGCTATATTAAGACCATGCATGTGTCCCCAGACCTAGGTCTTTCCCTAGTTCTGGTTTTATAAATGCTGGTGATAAAAAGAAAAAAAAATAAAAATACCTAGTCTGATAATATCCGTGTTCTGAAAGTAACCTTGTGGGCTCCTTTGAGGTAGAAGTTCTGTATTCCTCAGCTGGAAGTACGTGAGAGAATGGAGCAGTGCAGTTGAGAGAATGCCCCCACACACTCCACCCAAACTCTTCTTCCCTTCAACCCTGCTGTCCCTTTCTCCCCCAGGTCGATATAAAAGAGAGGGGTTCATGCAAAAAGACCCAAATCTAGTATAAAGTGCTGTAATACTTTTAATAGAGGAAGAGATGGGTGCTTCACTGGAAAGCAACTGGTATAGAACTATTAGGTCTGTACACAAATTCAGGCTAAATCTGGTAAAACTTTCTAATAATTCAATATCAAGGTGAAGGTAAAGTCAAAAGCTTAATTACTTTTATTACCTGGAATTTGATTGGACAAAACAGTTAACGGTATATTATAGGACAGTTTTTTGAACTTTATTACAGCTCAAAATAAGAAATATATATTTGCATTGCAGTGGGTATGTACTACTAGATTTCATGGAAAACATCCTTATTAAGTCTTTTAAGTCATGAATTGGTATTTTGTCTATGCTGATATTTTTGACATTTGTCTGTTCTGTCATGATCCACTAAATTGATTTCAGAACCCACAGAAACTCCCTGTAGTTGTTGAATGACACTACTTCAGGGATTCATTTATGCATAGTTAGTGATTCAAAAATCCGTCTTCCAGTCATTGGTGCTAATTTCTTTTTATTTAGTGGGGATGGATGACTCCCTCCGCCCCCCGCAGTTTCTATGTAACCTCGAGGAGTAAAAAATGTCCAGCAGATTTCTTCTTGCTTTTTTTCCTAGAGTGCTTATGAGGAAAGCATTTCTTTCATGTTGTGATTTTTACTTTAATAAACTAGTACCATAACTGTCGATAATTTCATCTACGTGTCCATAGTTTGGTAACATTTCTTTGTATAATTATCATTTTGTAAGCGTATTTCCCTTTAATATTTTCAGCTGTTTTATTGTAATTGTTCAAAGTAAATTATATAGCCTAAGAAGTCGGCAAAAGTACAACTTCACCAGGCTTTTTGAACTCTCGGAGAATGGGTTTGCATAGAGTTGGTTTTTTTCCTTAAAACTGAGTATATACTGCTTTTCAGTATCAAAACTATGATACATGAAAATCTGTTTTCAAGCCCTGGCCAGGTGGCTCATTTGGTTGGAGAGTTGTCCCATATACCAAAAGGGCACATACCTAGGTTACAGGTTCAGACCCTGATCTGGGCACATACGGGAGGCAACCAGTCAACGTTTCTCTCTCACGTCAGTAGTCCTCTCTCTCACCCCTCTCTAAAATCAATAAAACATCATCAGGTAAGGAATTTTTTTTTTTAAGAAAGAAAAGAAGATCTATTTTTAAAATGTATTGTGTGCCTTTCCAGCATCAGAGAGATAAGTCCTAAATATATTTTAACCACTTCATGTCTTAATTGTTTTGATTACTGTCAATTAACGTGCCATGTTGGAATACAAATCACATACTCATAACCTAGCCTTGTGTTGTAGGGTAGCCTCTAGCTACATTTTTTTTTAAACTTAGATGTAAATTGTTTTTCTTTTTCCCCAGTTTTTTTTATTGTTGTTCATGTACTAGATGTAAATTATTAAAACTAAATGAAATTAAAATTCAGTTCCTGGGTCACACAAGCCACATTTCAAATGCTTTATATCACCTGTGGCCAGTGGTTACTGTATGGGACAGCACCCATACAGAAGATTTCCCTCCTCACAGAAAGTTATGTAAGTAACTTGAGGGCAGGAATGTTTTGTTTTTTCATTTTTGTATTCCCTACCACAAGACACAACCACAGTTACACCTTTTGTTATAAATGCACAATAAGTACTTGCTAGGTGGAATTTGGTAAGTGACTCAAGGCTGGTGCTTTGTTTTTCTTTTGCTTTTTGTAATTTAAAAAAAAAATTCTGCCAGCCACTTTTTTATAATCAAGTGGCAGTAGCACACCTTTATCTTTCAGTTGTTTTGGCTATTAGTCTGTATATTGGTGGTTTGGAAATCAGGTAGCCAAACTATGCAAAATAAATGTAAATAGCATCTAAGAGTGGTCTTGAAGTAGTGTTGTGAAGAACAATTGTAAGGTATATAAATGTCTAGTCACTGTGTTGTACACATGACACTAATATAATATTCTACATCAACTGTAATTGAAAAATCTGTTTAAAAAAAGGAAGAAAGAAAAACGAAAAAGAATGAGCAAGGTAAATACATTACTTTGTGGCCTTTACATTGCCTGCTCAGAGTCCTTTTAGACTTAATTGCTGGTTTTAAAATGGTGTTCCTTATAGCTGAGGTGTGGGCATGTTCTTAGATTGTAGTAATTTAATTTCTACTTTTTGGATAGAGAGCATATCTTCAAACTTTTTGAATTAAAAAAGTATGTAAGTATGGCTTGAAGAATTTCACTTACAACACATGTGTAACAGGCATCCCTTCCCTGTACAGTCTCACCCCAGTGACTCTCCAGCACCCCAGCGTGAATAAATACTGTCCTAATGTCTTTTCTTAATACATGTTATTGATTATGCTATTACAGTTGTTGCATTTTTTTTCTACCCTTTATTCCCCTCCACTCTGCACCTCCCTCACTAGCATTCCCCCACCTTAGTTCATGTCCATGGGCCATATGTATAAGTTCTTTGGCTTCTCCATTTCCTATACTATTCTTAACCTCCCCCTGTCTATCTTCTACCTACCATTTATGCTACTTATTCCCTGTACCTTTTCCTCCTCTCTCCCCACCCACTCCCCTGATGATAACCCTCCGTGTGATCTCCATTTCTGTGATTCTGTTCCTGTTCTAGTTGTTTGCTTAGTTTGTTTCTGTTCTTGTTTTTTTTTAGGTTCAGTTGCTGATAGTTGTTTTTTGTCATTTTACTGTTCATATTTTTTATCATCATTTTTTCCTTAGATAAGTCCCTTTAACATTTCATATAATAAGGGCTTGGTGATGATGAACTCCTTTAACTTGACCTTCTCTGGAAAGTGCTTTATTTGCCCTTCCATTCTAAATGATAGCTTTGCTAGATAGAGTAATCTTGGATGTAGATCCTTGCCTTTCTTGACTTGGAATACTTCTTTCCATCCCTTTCTTGCTTGTAAGGTTTCTTTTGAGAAATCAGCTTATAGTCTTATGGGAACTGCTTTGTAGGTAACTGTCTCCTTCTCTCTTGCTGATTTTAAGATTCTCTCCTTATCTTTAACCTTGGGTAACATAATTATGATGTGCCTTGGTGTGTGCTTCCTTGGGTCCAACTTCTTTGGGATTCTCTGAGCTTCCTGGACTTCCTGGAAGTCTATTTCCTTCGCCACATTGGGGAAGTTCTCCTTCATTATTTGTTCAAATAAGTTTTCAATTTCTTACTCTTCTTCTTCTCCTTCTGGCACCCCTAGGATTCA
Source organism: Macrotus californicus (assembly GCA_007922815.1). Classification (NCBI taxonomy): domain Eukaryota; kingdom Metazoa; phylum Chordata; class Mammalia; order Chiroptera; family Phyllostomidae; genus Macrotus; species Macrotus californicus. Next base: position 4,481 of record VMDR010005880.1, on the reverse strand, counting down.
GATGTTGGAATGTTTCAAGTTGTCCCAGAGGTTCCTAAGGCTCTCCTCATTTTTTGGAATTCTTGTTTCCTTGTTCTGGTTGCATGTTTATTTCTTCCTTCTGCTCCAAATCATTGATTTGAGTCCCGGTTTCCTTCCCTTCACTGTTGGTTCCCTGTACATTTTCCTTTATTTCACTTTGCTTAGCCTTCACTTTTTCCTCTAATTTGTGACCATATTCAACCATTTCTGTGAGCATCCTGATTACCAGTGTTTTGAACTGTGCATCTGATAGGTTGGCTATCTCTTCATTGCTTAGTTCTGGTTTTGGAGCTTTGATCTGTTCTTTCATTTAGGCCATATTTTTTTTGTCTCTGTCTCTTACGTTGTAAGGGGCAGAGCCTTAGGTATTCGCCATGGTGGGACAACCCACCTTGCTACCTTGTGGTAAGGTATGTGGGGGAGGGGTCAAAGAGGGAACAATGCCCCTTGGCCAGGCTGCTTTCAGTCACTACCCCTGCTACCCACAAGCAAATTGAGCCCTTCTGGTGCTGATTCCTAGGTGGGTGGGCTTGTGTACATTCTGGACCCTGTGGGTCTCTCCAACAGACTGTCCTGTAAGGCTGGGAGTTTCTCCCCCAGCCACAACCCCCACAGGTTTTTACAGCCAGAGGTTTTGAGGCTTTCTTTTCCTGGGCTGAACCCTGGGTTGTGCAGTCTGTCTCGCTCCCCAGTTGTTCCTCCCAGTTTATCTGCACCCAAGTGTGAGACCACTGGTCCATCAGCCATTGCCTTGCCATGTGTCTTCTCTGCTCCCACTACCCCCTCCACCCCTCCTTCCAGTCTGGATGAATGTTTCTTCTTTAACTCCTTGGTTGTCGGACTCCCATACAGTTCGATTTTGTGGCAGTTCTGCTTATTTTTTGTTTTTAAATTTGTTGTTGTCCTTCTTTTGGTTGTGCGAGGAGGCACAGTGTGTCTATCTACCTTTGCCTCCATGTTGGCTAGAGGCCCACTATACTGATTTCTAACAGCATAGATCATTTTGGCCTGTTCTTATATTTTATATAAATGGAATCATATGATATATATTCATTTGTGTTTGGCTTCTTCTTTTGGGAGATTTTATTGCTTGTGAGATTTATCCGTGTTTTGTATTGTTGTAGAGACATTCGTTAATACATTTTATGCCAATGAGAGCATGTACCAAAACTATCTGTTGTGCTGATGATGGGCACTGCGTGGGACTCAGTTTGAGGCTATTCAAATAGTGCTGCTGTGAACATTATACTGTATATGTCTTTTGGATAACATATATGCCCATTTCTATTGGGTATACTAAAGAGTGGAACAATTGGTCAAAGGTATGCATATTTCAGTATTAATAGATATTGCCAAATAGTTTACTAATTTACATTCTCACCAGCAGGTTTCTGATTGTTCCATACCCTCATTAGCACTTAGTATTTTCCATCTTTTTTTTGTTTTGATCATTCTGATAGGTGTGTAATGGTGTTGGGCTGTGGTTTTAATTTGCATTTCCTTGGTGACAGTCGAAGTTGAGCACATTTTTATGTTTATTGGCCACTCAGTATCCTCTTTTGTTTAGTGTTTGCTAAAATCTTTTAACCATTTCTCCATTGTTATCTTTTTTAGCAGCTTTATTGATATTAAATCCAGCCTTTTAAAATTTACAGTTCAGTGTTGTTATTTTCTTAATTAACAGAGTTGTACAACTCTAGTGTCTAATTCCAGAACATTTTTAGCACCCCAGAAAGAAACTCCAAACCCATTAGCAGCTACTCCTCATCCTCACTACCCTTGGCCCCTGACCACCTCTAGTTGACTTTCTTTTTCTATGGATTTGCCTTTTCTGGACATTTAAATGGAATCATAGACTATATGGCCACTGGCTTCTTTCAGTTAGTGTAATGTTTTCAGGTTCATTCATGTTGTAACATCTGTCAATAATTGATTCCTTTTTATTGCCAAATATTCCATTCTGTGAGTGTTCTACAATTTATCTGTTCATCAGTTGAGGAACATCAGTTGAGTTTTCATTTTCTGGCTTTTATGAATCATGCAGCTGTGAAATTTAGGTGCAAGTTTTTACAGGAACATGTTTTTATTTCTCTTGGTAATCTACCTAGGAGTGGGATTGCTGGGTCATATGATAACTGTGTTTAGCATTTTGAGGAACTGCCGAACTATTTCCCACAGTGGCAGCGCTATTTGCGTTCCTTCCATCAGTGTATGAAGGTTCCAGTTTCTCCGTGTTGTTGTCAGCCCTTGTTCTTGTCTTTTTTATGTCAGCCATTCTTGTCGATGTGAAGTGGTATCTATTTGTGGTTTTACTATCTTAATGATTTGCAATATTCTAAATTTGTTCTGAGTACAGTTCCTTTGTATTTTTTTACTCAGTTTTTTTACTCTTTTGATGAGAAGTTTGTAGTTTTAGTATAATTTAGCTTATCAATTGTTTTTTGGTTTGTGGTTAGTACTTTTTTGAGTACCGTTTAAGAAGTCTTTTCATACTTGAAGATCTCAAAGATATTTTCCTGTTTTTCTTTAAAAGCATAATTTATTATTTTACCTTTGATCTTCACAAATGATCTGTCATTCATCTGGAAGTGATTTTTGAGAGATAACACTTATCTCTTCCTAGCTGGCTAACATCTTATGTCTTTTTTTTTAAATGGGTGAGATAATTAATACATAATTAGAAAAGGGGTGTAGTGCCCAGGAATTAGCTGGCTATAAAGATTTACCCTCAGGTGGTGATTGCAAAGTTAAGGAAGATGTGCTTAAGATTTGTAGGACTCCTATCATATGTCAAAGACTTATTAGCTTAGCATTTCATGAACTTAAACTCATTCAGTTGCTATAATAATCTTGTAAAGTAGATGACATTATCCCATACTTGCAGATCAGAAAACTGAAGCCCATAAAGATAAACTTCCCTAAGCTTACATTGCTAGTAAGTAGGTAAAACCACGGCTCAAAACCAAGTTAGTCTAGCTCTAAAACTCTGTTATCCTTTCGCTGTATATTTTTAAAAATCTTATAAAATCTTAATTATTTGATTTTCAAATTTAATCGTTTCGTCTTAAATTTCTATGCTATTTAGCCCAATAATAGATGCTAAGTACCGTGTGTGCATGTGCGTGTTGAGATGGTTGAAGGAAACAATCAGATCTCATTGGGGACAGAGAATAGTGAAGTGGTAATCTGATGCTTGAGAGATTAGATGCCTAAGAGATTCTAATCAATGGATAATATTACCAGAGAAACTTACCTGTGTGGATGTTTAATTTGCTGTGTTCTAGATCCTACTTTCCATTCTATGAAATGTAGGAAATTTCCTTTTAGGTGTATTAAGGTCAAAAAGAGCATTTCCTAGGGCTCCCTCTGCTGGCTTCTGAGCAGTAATTAAGATACCTAATTGCCAGAGTTGTGCTGGTATTGTACTAATTTGTATATAAATTTAAGACAGAAATTAATTTCAAGGTCCATTAGAAACAGAGAAGATATCGGTGTTTTAGCACATAAAAATGGAAAAATAGAGTTAGAGAAACTTTATTTTAGAATTGAGTTTGTTATTAAGTCTTTGAGTTTTGGGGAAGAATATGTCTAATGGTATTGAAGACTTTGCATTTCAAACCAATGGTGGTGAAACTTTATACTCAGAGGGTGGCATCATAAGAATCTGTATGAGATCAGCTTTCTAAATTGGTAATGACATTACAGAAAGCACTGTCTTTAGCCATTTTTAACTAAAGGGTAAACTTTAGGAAGCTTTGGGAGAAATGTGAAGTTGATGAATGGACAAGTTGGTTTCTAGATGAAGTAGGATTAGATGTGTACCCTATTAAATGAGAAACTTCACTCTGAGGGAGCTCCTAGGGTTTATGCTAATTGTCTTCTTCATACCTGAGGCACTTTACACCTAATTGATAGGAACCTAATAGACAGGCATTTCATACCTAGTAGATCCCTGACTCTCCTTCCTAGCATCTCTGGGATTTGCCTCACTTTTCTTCTTTCTCCAAGCAGCCCCCATTCTCCTTTAGAGCTGTCATTTGAGGAGAAATCTATCTTCCATTTGGGAATCTAGACATTTTGCTTGATAATACAGGGAGGGGCAAAAGTAGGTTTACAGTTGTTTGAATGGAAAAGAATTCAATGACTAATAAGTAATACAAGAGTAAACCTTCTTTCATGTACTCACAACTGTAAACCTACTTTTGCCCCAGTCTGTATATAGAATGTAATAGCCCCCATTTAAGAAAACTTGAGTATACAGAAACAAAGCAAATATATATTATTTTTATTAGAGGTAACACTTTTAAATCCCTTTGATAATTTAACTTGTTTAATTTACAAAATGATTTAGTTCTACATTTTCAAGAAAATTTGTATAAGCAAAATCACAGTTTTACTAAGTTAATCATTGAAAATCTTTATAATGGACAGCTAACTAGCCTTGTTGTGACCTATGGAAA